>JAPMOR010029689.1:604320-617447 GCA_026543865.1 Argiope aurantia
TATATAATTGGAAAAACATATATTGAAATCAAGTCTTAAATATCGTAAAAGTTTCACAAGCTGATGTCACAAAATAAACATGTTTAATTCTACTTCGTCTAGGAAACGCGACAATATTCACAGTTTTAAAAATGCATGAGGCTAGAAATTTGACATAATTCCAAATTATGAATATTTTTCAGGCATTTCAGTATTAAAAGAATTAACATTTTTTTTTGGTTTTGTTTTTTTACTTTAATTTCTGACAAAAAATATTTCCAAATATTTTCTACAAATAAATTTAAATTTTATTTTTTAAGCATGTGTTATTGAATTTAATTATTCTGAAAATGCACTTCAATAAATACTTCCTCGTTTTATTTAATTATAACATCTGTTATATACAGATTCCCATCAATGTAATGTATGCAATGTTATTTTTTTCTATTTTAGGAAGGTGACGTGGAACATTGAAATTTCCAATGGCGAAGTGCCGATACAGGCCTCAATTGAATCTTGACTATATCAAAGAAATGTCACTAAATATAAGACTACAGCTAGTTTCAAGCTAATACAATTATAAAATCCTCACTATGTCTGAATGAATAATATAAGTATATCATTAAATAGCGCAGCTAATAAAAAAAGAGATAATTTTATTCCATTTAAGAAAAAACAAACGTGAAATAGTGTACAGGGTGTCTCAAAAACCATGACCGCTGCTTTTATTCCTTAAATATTTATTATAGACATATACTGTAAATTACAAAATTGCATAAAAAAAGGTATTATGAAATCGATTAAAATTTTCAAGGATTAAACTTCAAAAAATACCAAATTTAAATTTTTATACGGACCCCGTACAAAAAAAATCCCAATGAGTAAAATGTGCCCCATCCTCTAATAAGGTCATGCAAAAAATTTCACAATTTATCACAAAAAGTCTATAAGATATGAGACTAAATAAATGCTGGCTTAAACCACTTTTCGATACCTGAATATGAATTCGCATAGAGGAAAAATCATGTCGGATGTTCGTGTTTTAGAGGTCGTACACAAATTTACTAAGAAAGTAATGATTGGATAAATAAATAATAATTTTGCTGTTTATTAGTTCAGAAGAATTAAAAATTTGTAGAAATAGTAACTTAAACGAAATATTACATAAAGGAAAGATTACATAACTTAAAGGAAATATTGCATTAATTTTTTTACAAGTTCATTGAATGTGCTATTTTTAAGTTATATTCTGTAATTCATGATGTAAAATTTTAAAGTAATTTTCAGAAAGCATAGATTTTAAAATTTGTATTTAAAACTAAAGATATGTAGCATATTTTATTTCCTTATGATACATTCCTGCGTCGCATTCATTAACTTTGTTTTAACATATCTTATCATGTTTTAACATAAAGTTCTGTAATATATATATATATATATATATATATATATATATATATATATATATATATATATATATATAAAGAGAGAGAGAGAGATACTTATGTATTTCAAAAATATTTAGCATTAAATACTAAATTATATAATTATATGAATTTCAATATTTTATTTAGAAATTGATTTACTTCGATATGAAATTATAAAAAGCAAACTGTAAAATAAATTATACTTTTTAAATTTCGATAATTTAATCAGGCTTCGGTTTTCTGTACTAAGTTCAAACTTCCTTTATTTGAACAGATGGTAAGGATTGAAACAATTAAATCAACAAAGCGTAAAACTAATATTGGAATAAAAGCCGCAATCAAGGTTTTTGAGACACCCTGTATAATGGAATAAAAAAAAAAAAAAATTCTTATTCTTGTAATTTTTTATCATCGTATTAGAACTTGAATTACTATTTTCAACACAAATAAGAATAAATTATTTTGTACTGTGCATTCCCAATCAAGATACATGTGGTTATCAAAATAATGGAAGCACCTGTGAATAAAAGTTACTTTTTTGAATGCGCTTCGCAAGCATTAAAGTATAATAACAGCCACCCGTTTTTTTATAAATAGCAATGTATATATTCTGGTAGTATGTGTTAGCTTTACTGAAGTTCTGTAATTCTTGGATTTGTTTCAAACGCATAAAATGTCGGATCCCTCACATTTTCAAAGAGGCCAAATTGTAGGAGCTTGTCTAACTGGAGAAAGTGCAGCCGAAACATCCCAACTTTTAGGCGTTTCTAGAGGTACGGTGTCTAAAGTCATGACAGCGTACACACAAAATGGCAAGACAAGCTCGGCAAAGCAAAATAATGGGCGAAAAGAGAAGCTCAGTGAAAGAGATCGAACGGGTATTGAAGCTGATTGTAATGTCTAAAAAGCGAACAAGCAGAAAAAGTGACCGCAGAGCTCAATACCCATCTGGATTCTCCAGTGTCAGTGATTACAGTTAGAAAGCACCTTCAGAAATAGAACATTTATGGCAGAGCAGGGATTTCTTAGCCTCTTGTCACAGATGTTAATGATAAACGTCGTCTAAAATTGGTGTCACATTCACAAAACCTGGTCGATTGATAAGTGGAAAAAAATAATATAGTCTGACGAATCGTGTTTCACATTTTCCCATACAACGGAACGGGTGCACGTTTGGAGGACACCTGCACAAGCGTATGATCGTGATTGTCTCCTTCCACCTGTCAAGCATAGAGGTGGATCTGTCATGATATGGGCAGCCATGTCGTTGTTTTCTGCTGGACCAATCGTAACCCTGAAAGGTAGGATCACCGTGGAGAAGTATAGAGAAATTTTAGTTCACCAGGTCCATCCTATGATGCAAACCTTGATTTCTTCCTCAGATGGAATTTTCCAGGACAATAATGCACCTATCCATGCAACGAGACTTGTCCAATCATGGTTGGATGTACACGAGGAAGTAGCTAAACATCTGCCTTGTCTCGAACAAGTCAGATGACCTCAATATAACTGAACCGTTATAGTCTATTTTAGAGTGTTCAATACGGAATCGATATCCTCCACCGGTATATCTCCCAGAACTTTCTCAATATCTCTTGGAAGAATGGTACAATATTCATATAAACACGATTCAATATTTGTATGAATCGATTCCTAGACGAATACAAGCTATATTACATGCCAAAGAATGTCCTACACCATACTAATAAAGGATTCTTTATAAATCTAAGGCGTTTCCATTTTTTGATAACCACCTGTAGATTACGTGCACTTGCAATGATTTGAACAAATGAAACTATATTTCAAAATTGATACAGATAGCTAAATAAAATGTCGTGACTTTTTTTGAAAAAATTGGTAGTTGTTTTTTTCTTATAATTTTTATTAATACTAATAAGTAACGTTCAAATATACTCTTTTTTCAATTTAATTTTACAGTAGAAAGTTTACATCTAAAGGGATAAAAAAATATTTAAACTCTTAAGTGAGCATATTTTTCTTTATTTTTCAGCCGCAATTTATACAGAAATATAGGAGTAATTATTAAAAATAAACATACTAAAGTTAAAAGAGAGTATAAATATGTCCTTGTGAATGTACACTGGTGTGCAAAACTTAAGCATCAGGTATGTTTTTATCCATAACTTCACGAGAAATCATCTGAGAGACATGAAATTCAGAAATGGGATACAGCATTTTGTTCTGAAAGAATGACGAAAGCATAGTTGCGCAGAAATGAATACAATGCATACAGTATGGAATCAAACAAAAAAAGGCTTTATTGAACTCATAGTATCGTTACACATGATTGTCTGTCCAAGAGGAAGAACAGCAAGCAGATGTTCCTTAGTATGGGATATACCCTCCCCTTATTGCAATGGTTGGTTCGCACCGTCTCCCCATACTCAGCACCAGATTCTCCAACAGTTCTTAAGGTAAGAGTGCCCATTCCTCAATCAGCATCTGTTTAAGTTGTCGGGTGTTCCCAGGAGGATGTAATCGTGCCGCAAGACGTCTCCTCAAAGTATCCCTTACATGTTCTATCGTATTGCAATCAGGGGAGCACGCCGGCCAATCCATTCGAGTGATATCACTTTCCAGGAGCTCCTCAACAATGAGTCCTGTGTGGCCGTGCATTGTCATCCATAAAAACGAAGTCTGATCCAATGGCACCTCGGAACAGACGCACATGGGGAAGGATCACCTCCTGACAATAGCGATCTCCAGTTACAGAACCTCTGTCGAAAACGTGGATCTCAGTCCGCCCGTTCATCATAATGCCTCCCCAGACGACAACTCCAGGACCACCGAAACGGTCTCTTTCCGTGATGTTACTGGGATGAAACCGTGTCCCGACCTTTCTCCAAATCAACTGGCGTTGGGAATCGCTTGTAACATCAAGGAAAGAGACCGTTTCGGTGGTCCTGGAGTTGTCGTCGCGTGCTCCCCTGATTTAAATCCGATAGAACATGTGTGAGACGCTTTGGGGAGACGCCTTGCGGCACGATTACATCCTCCTGGGAACACCCGACAACTTAAACAGATGCTGATTGAGGAATGGGCACTCTTACCTCAAGAACTGTTGGAGAATCTGGTGCTGAGTATGGGGAGACGGTGCGAAGCAACCATTGCAGTAAGGGGAGGGCATATCCCATACTAAGGAACATTTGCTTGCTGTTCTTCCTCTTGGACAGACAATCATGTGTAATGATACTATGAGTTCAATAAAGCCTTTTTTTTTGTTTGATTCCATACTGTATGCATTGTATTCATTTCTACGCAACTATGCTTTCGTCATTCTTTCAGAACAAAATGGTGTATCTCATTTCTGAATTTCATGTCTCTCAGATGATTTCTCGTGAAGTTACGGCAAAAAACATACCTGTTGCTTAAGTTTTGCACACCAGTGTATTTTAGCATTATACTGGGCATACAGTTTGATCTAGAATTATCAAACTTTTCTTAGATGTATTTAAAAGGGTAGAAGAATGCACTTGTACCTTTTTTTTTTTACTGCTTCTGACTTTTTCAAAATTTTCGATAAAAATTTAATTAAAAAGTGAACCAAATTTGGTTGTTTAACCATCTTAAGATCGAAAATTATTATTGCACAGAACTAATTCTTACATTAAAGTATTTACTTTTTAATTTTCTTAATTTAAAATTTTTTGCACTTTTTTCTTGAATTTTGGTAATTTTTATGATTTTTGACTTAATTTTTAATAATATATTCCATTATTGTAACGAAATTCTAGCTATTTTCCTTGCCTCTTCATGTACCTAATTGCTTGATCATCATCCATAGTTGAAACTTTCAAAACACAACATATTTATTATCTGTTTAGTTTACGCGAGGAATATAAAAATGAGATTTATTAAAATTTTTATAAAAGATAAGAAACATTTTGAAAATGTTTACCAAGATACCAACCTTTATTGGCACTCTGATGGATTTGATTTCATTAAGAATATTCGTGTGCACGATAAATGGGAAAGACGTACGTTTTTTATTATAATTTCATGCTTGCAAATATTTCTTTACCGGGGAGGGGGGTCGCGGTTTCGGAACTGGAGGGCTTCAGGTTCGAGACCCGATTCCACCGAAGAACCGTCACGTAAACAAGTCTGTGTATGTTAAATTCGTTGGAACCAAACTTCCTCCTACTGCTGTGATGTTGAAGCTCAGAAAGGAAAGGGTGTCAGTTCACGTTCCATCCTCGTTATCTGATCACTGGTCAAAATTGCGAGGTCCGTCCCAAAATAGCCCTGGTGCTGCTTTAAAACAGGAAGTTAATTTAACTAAATTAAACGTATAATGTGGAGGGAATATAGAATATCAAGTTATGAATAGAAGAAAAAAACACAACCAATCCTCTTTGTAAACCAATTAGTCACCAAAGACGGCTCGTAAACAAAATAAAAATTACAGCAGCAGCATTGATCTCCTCAAATTTTTCTCGCTTATTCTCTAATAAAGGTGTTATTTTCCCCCCATTGCATAATATTCTTGTGTAAGGCCACGATTATCTAGTATGACATTGATAAAAAATAATTATGAAATATTGATCTTTGGCATGAATGTAGAAGTTTTACTGGGTTTATCGTGTTATTTTGGGCGATTATCTTTTGGAGATTAATCTCTGACATGCATTTAATGCGCAATCGAATTTGCATTTTGCATAAGTTCCTCGGGTCGATTTAAAATAAATTTTAACACAGAACTACAATTTTAATCCCAGTTAACATGCCGAACTTTATTCATTTAAATCATTGCGTTTTTCAGTTAATGCGTTTACATGCATTCGAAAATGCGCGCGGACAGACAGACGGTCAACTCCTTCACAGACTTGACTCAAAATTTGTTTTGAGAAGCTATTTCTAGATGTCAGACCCTGGAGCAAAAATTTATTAATTTAGCTTTCTATGCTTTTCACTTATCATACCTACTCATTCTGGGACAACCGTATAGACAGACTTCCTCAGAATGGATTTCGTTCGAAATATTGCAGAAATCTGAAACTCCGTTTCAAAGTCTACATATAAATTTTCATATGTCTAGCTCAAACAGTTTTTGTGGTATTATGTCAAAGATAGACATACGGATTGTGATTTTCGGAATCAGTGAAGTTTGAAATATGGAGATTCTTCAGAATCTAGATTTCGAAGATTTTGATAATTACAGTTGTTTTTCATTTTAAACTTCGTATATGGAGAAATGTAAAAAAAAAGAACATTAATAATAAGTTCAGTTTTGATTAATATTAATTAGTTAAAATGCTTATCTATCTTATGTCAAAATTGTATTACATAAATTATTTCGTTAACTATTAAAATATTGAAGATTAACTTATGAAATATTAACGTTGCAAGTGGCTTAAATTGCATTCACAGATCAATATGTATTTTAAAAAAATAATATTCATCACTTCAATTGCTGATGTCTGAGATATATAACGCAATGAATTTTGACAGACAATTAAATTCTTAGAAACTGTTAACTTCTTGAGAAGTTTGTAGACTCATTGATAAAGTTTATAGGAAGAATTTCTAAATAAGCCCATTGAAACTATTTACTCAAACGAAATAATTTCCATAAATGGAACACGAAGAACTGATGATTCATAGATGTTAATTGGATCTTTCAACATCATTTTTTTCAAAATGATTCAATTATGAGCAAATATAAAAGAACTTCTGACTGAATTTAATTTCATTATATAGCATTACTTCATTTCAGTTTAATTATAAATTATTGCAAACGATTTCCGTGTAATTTTAAGTTAATTCTTTTTTAAAGTTATAAAGAGGTGCTATAAAATGTTTTTGGTTTAAGTATATATCATTTTAATAAAAGAAGAAAAAATCAGTGTTCGTGCTGTAACAGTTTTTTTATTTTTATTTTTATTTCTATTTTGGAGAAAAATGATTTCATATTTTAGTTTGAAAAAAGCACATTTTAATCGCTTTACATTTTATTTTATGATAAATATTTTTCCATTTCCACTTTTGTTCCATTCCTTTCAAATATTATGCTTCAAAAATTATAATTTTAATTATATGGCGTTAATCTAATAAAGCATTAAAGCAATATTAATTTATTACACTTAAACCACTTCTGTTATTTGTTTAAATGGATTTGCCTAATGGAGTTATATTTTATGACACCACAGAGTCTTTTTTAGCTTCTGATTAATTTATCTTCTAACTGTAAATTTTTTTATATTCCTCATATTTATTGGATAAAAGTTTTCTTCTTACGTTTTTAACTATAGAACAAAATTTGATTAAAAGTGAGCAAAATAGAAAAAAATATTTGATGAAGAAATGAAAACAATATTAATTTTATTATAATAATAAAATTCATTGTTAGAAATGAGAAATGAAACAATTTTTTAATTTTTTTGGAAATTCAGAAACATAACAGGGTAATAAAATTGGTTGATTAAAATGTTGAAGTTTATAATTTCGAAATGGTGTAGACATCCTATTTGCGGTTTAATATTTTCGCACATTACCATGAAAAAAAAGCGAAACCTAGCTGAATTTTAATTAATTAAATTTTATAATAATCATTTCAATCTATGTACTCCTTCAGGCTTTTTTAAAATTTGTACCACATTTGGTAACTGTATTTCAAAACTCTCTTCCCTATAGAGAGTAAAAAAACGTATATACACATACACACTCTCATTTCTTATTTATACGGACATAGCACTGTATACGAGATACAAGAGGATGAGAAAATGCTGCATAAATAAGCAAGTTCTCACTGCCATAGTAAGTATAGAAATGATGTATGATCGAGTTATCTCTATTCTAATGGTGAGCCATACTTCTTAAGCGAGAGGCGGATGCATCCACCTTTGCACGTAATGGGGACTAGTTTGTCTTCACTACAATGTGTGCATTAATTGTGATGATCATCTAATCATTCAGTGGAGAAGCGTGCTCTCTTGTTATTATTTTTAATAGTAATAAACTTAAACCAACCGTAACCACACTCACATACATATATACTCTCTCTCTCTCACACACACACACACACATACACACACAGTTCTGTAGATATATTTCGGTTCTGGCTTGAGCTTATTTTTTGTAACTTTCATTTTTTTCACACTTTTATTTCATTTAACTTACTTGATGTATGCAAAGTTGGAATTTTGTGATCGTTTTTCTCCCATTTTCTGATGAGCTAAAATCTTTAAATTTTTCACAGTTTTGTAATCTTTATTTAATATTTCTGTACTTTAACTGAACTTTAATCAAATTTTGAAGATTAATTTTGAGTAGAACCTACTATTTAGAATTTTGAAAAATATGGTTTTTTTTTCAAGATTTTTTAATATTTATGGTAATGAACCAAACATCAAAAAGTGTTTAAAATAAAAAATTCTATTTTTTAGCATTCTTATATATTTTTTTCAGATATCGTTTTAAAAGTCCATTTCGATCAATTTTTACCTTTTTTTTTTAAAAGTTTATTCGTGCAATCTGATTTAAAAGTACATTATTATTATTTGGTTAACTTGAATTGATATATAAAATATGGAAAATAAAACGAATAAAAGTATATTCAATTTGTATTGTTCTGTAAAATTTTATTTATCCGATCTATGTAGTAGCAAATTCAATAACTAATAAAAGTTACAGTTGAATGGAAATTAAATTAAATTAATTGCACTTAAACATTTAGTAAAAATTACAATTAAATTATTTTTAGTTAAAATTAATATATCAATTTAATAATTTTAATATATCAAATAATTAATTATTAAAATTAATATATCAATGAAATAATTATTTCGTAAAATCTTCCAGAGAAATATTTAAAGATATACAAGACAAAATATATATATATTTTTTATTTTAGAATATAGCAAGAATTCAGAGCAATATTTTTTTCGTTTAAAAAAGAATTCATATTATCTATTTTTCTTTCCTGTATTTTTTTAATATTTATTTAATATCAAATATCAAAACATTCTTTAAAATAGAAAGATGTACCGATTTGTGCTGCCATCTTTTATCCATTTGGAGAAAGAAATACAATTGAATGCTTTATTGTTATTTCTGTGTAGTTGCGCCATCTATCGACCTTCAGAACCATTAGTGAAGCTTATAATTTATTAAATGGATTCTGGCAGGTTTTGCTTCTCTTTACTAGATATGCCGGAAGTTTCATCTTCCTGAATGTAACAGAATGGGAAAAGATCATTCCTGTAAGTACACATATTATCATATTTCATTCTATACCGGATATTTTAATCACCCTAGTTGTCTATAAATTTCCAATATGGCGACAGACAGAAAGCATTTTTTGATCAATATGATAAACGAGATGAATCAAAACATATGATACATTTATTGAACAAATATATGTTAATTTTTTCTTATTTTGAATTATCTTTCTTCATATAAAGTGTATTATTTGATCTCAGAAGAATCAATAGCTCTAAAATACTGATGTTTGTCGTTCTTTTTGCAATTATCGATCGAACATATAGGTGTAGTCGGTAAACATTAATAATTCTTCGCATCTTTCTAAAATGTGTGAGGATTCTTTCTAATTCATGTTTTCCCTACAATGATGATGCTTGCTGTACATCTACAAATCTTTGTTTTAAAGACTGCTATTAATATTTAAGGTACCATAATAAACATATCATTATTGTAGGTGTGGAAGGGGAATACATATGGCAGTGAAAAATTCACAAAAAAAGAATCATTGCCAAGCTTTATTTTATGAACAATGAATACTGAATAAAAATTAAATGAAATATAAATCTGCTAATTTAATTTAATATCAGCTGAGTTTCCTTTGAATCCTTAAAATAATATAATAAACTAAAGAAATAAAGGAAGTATCATTGATAAATATCACAGTGAAACGTATTTGTTAATTAATAGTTTATTAAAATAAATATTAGTCAATAAACTTGCTTTATTATCAACTGAGATAATTTTAAATTTTTGAATTAATTATATAAGTTTATTTAATGACAAAGAAATTCTTGATACATTTTACAGTAAAAATTACCTTTTTTGCAATTTATTTAAAAACAAAGATATTTTACATTACTTTAACTATGTTATTTGACTGTATAAAAACAGTACATCATCAGAAAGATAATCATGAAAACCCTGTACATCATTTTATGCTATTATATTTGTAGTTAGATTTTGAATCAATATCTCCATTTTTTTTAATCAAATTAATAATTTTGCATGACAAAAAAATACTTGTTTATAAAGAAATACAAGTATAAAGGAATTCAAAATATAGAGCACTTATTATATTTGTATAGGCACAAAACAAAGACAAGTATTTTTACGTGAAATGCACTGTAATGTTAATAAATAGAGATGAAAATTTATTGGGAAAGATTTCTTCCTGAATGCCATTAGTATTTTCATATTTATAGAATGAAAAAAAGTTTCAAAAACTACAAATTAACCTTGTGTATTCATTCTAATCTATTAATTAATCATTTAAAATTAATTTTGAGTGGTAAATGGTCATCTAAATGTTTAATATATGTGGTAAATTTAAAATTATGCGTCACTTCATGAAATAAAAAAAAATAAAGGATAAATTGTACTTCTTAAATTAAAGCATTTGTCATCTTATTTTAGATATAATTATAGATAAAATATGTTTAATAAAAACATTCAAATTCCCAAAAGCATTTAATAATTACCAATCAGAAATATGATTTCTATGCATATAAGTCAGATGCCTTTTTTTCTAATTCACAAAAAGAAAATTATTTAAATATTATATATGAATAGTATTTAAGTATTATATGCGCATTTAAAATATTATGTAGCATTTTAAGCACAAAAGATATTAAGAGAATATATATATATATATATATATATATATATATATATATATATATATTATTTCTGATAATATGGTCATTTTTAAGAAGTTTTTACATTAAGGGCAATAATGTGTTTAAAAATTTTGACATAGCTAATTATAATTTCGTTTATAAATTTTTAATCTGTCTAAAGAGTAATTGACAGGAAAATGAAAATTATTTTAATAAATAAATAGTTTCTATTCTTAATATGACCTAAATTGTTGTTTTGTCAAAATTACTCTGTTCTGAAATGAAGTTGATTGTAACATATGTATGAATGAAATTAGCTTAAAATATATCACCTATAGTGACCTTTTTTCATGTAAGCGCATGCTAATTGCAACTAATTGTAATGAATTGTTTTACAAACATAATGTTTAACGAAGATTGATTTTAGTGGTAATTTTATTTTTCGAAAGATACGTTTAAATAATATACTTGCATTTTATTAGTCAATATAAACAATCAAGATACTACTGAAAATTATGCTTTTAATTTTTTGTTGCTGACTTGAATGGCGATTCTTTTATTAAATAAATTTTCCAGAATCAGTGATTGTATCATTTAATATTGACTGTGCGCCTTTGGAGACCAGCTGTTTGGTCTGCAATATTAATTTTATTTACTTTTAATTAAACATTTTATACATGACGTTATAGTTATGATTATGCAAGAGAATATTTTTAGGATTTAAATGCTAACAGATGGAGACGAATTAATTTAATAGCCTTACACTTGTTCAGTTCATTCTAATTAATTTAAGTTCCTTGACATCAGATAGTTCCTGAAAGGTTAATTGTCCAGTTCATCTATATTCGAACTTTTGAGATATTTAGCTTTAATTTCTTGTTCCCACACAGATAAGAAACATAATTCTACATTTTAAATATCATAGGGTGATCTAAGGGTGAACCAACAATTTGTTGGTTCGCCCTTAGCTATTGTGCCATTAAATCCGTAACAAACATTTCTGCTTCCAAGATTAAAATAAAGTCATGTGATTAAATGTTTAATTAAACAATATAAGCGATTTCAATTTTAATACAACCATCAAATCTCACTTTGAAAGTTATTCAAAAGCTTGCTTTAAAAAATACCAAAATTGTATAAATATAGGAGGTGCAATTTTAAAATAGATTTTTAAGGTTACACACACTAAGGATTATTTTAGGATACCCTCCCCTCCACACATTATTGTTTAATTAAAAATAGCGGAGAAAAAAAATACAGAAAGATAAAGAAATATTCAGATTAATATTTATAGAAAGTATTATTGCAAAAATATATATGAATTGAATTTTTCACGTATATAAAATTTAAATTTAAAATCTTTATTTAATTTTTATTAAGTAGTATCATGTGTGCATATCTCTTTAACACGGGAGAACTAAACCCTTTTTGATTTGCGTATTTATACAATATGGATATGTAACTTTTAAACATTATAACTAAATATATATCATTATTTATTGATAATAAAGGTATTTTATCTTATTATTTTATATAAATTTGCAACTAATTTAATTAATTTATGCTGATAAATAAAATAGTTATAACTTAGTTGCTGTAACCAAATATCTGGAAAATGCATAAGTTATAATTTGCATACATTTAATCCGAAAGATTGAAGCTTTATTATATAAAAAAATAAAGACTTTTTGTTGTTAAATAAATGAAATATGAATTTTTAACTATTATCTTTTACATACATTCAGCAACTAATAAAACAAAAAAAAACATTCAGCAATATTAAATTATAAATTACAAATCATTATTGGGGAAAATGAATAATATGATATTTTATACTGGCTATTCTTGCTAATATAACCAAAACGTATTTTTGTTTTTGGAA
>JAPMOR010029689.1:617457-696088 GCA_026543865.1 Argiope aurantia
TTCCAGCAGAACCACAGTTTATAATGTTCCATTTTTTCCTTTCGTACAAATTATTTAAAAAAACCCATTATTAATTATGATCTTCTATATATTTCTAATGATTAAGAAAAGTAAAAAAAGAGATTTAATTCAATTTTAAATGACGAATTGTAAAGAATTATTGGTAAAAATAATAAATAATATATTTTATATCGGTTATACTTTCCAATGTATTCAGTGCAAAATTTTATTTGTTAGAAATTACATCATTTCTTGCTGAATTGCATTCTATCATGTCTCATTTTATCTCTATGTTTTTTGAAATATTAAAAATTATAAAGTATGATTTCAAAAAAAAACGACGTAAAGTGTTTAAAAAAATTGTTTTACAAATTTATAGTTAAATTAATATACCAGATTTCTATAATTTTAAGTTTCTTAAATTGTGCTATAATTAAAAGAAGTAAGAATAGATTATTTTTATTAATATCTCCAAACAAATTCATAATTACTTTTTGATATAGTTAAAATATAGAAAGATTTAAAAAAGCTTCAGAAAAACAGTTTGAATGAAATAGGATTTAAATGTTAGTGAAAAAAGACATTCAAAATGTAATTATAGATATTGAATTAAAAGATTCTTTCTAATTCCATTTGTGATGATCTGAAGGATTTATAAAAATAATGATAATATATTAATTCTGAGTAATGGAAAACATTTAAATTAATTGCATTAGTTTTTTTTCACTCTATTACAGACAGAAAATAATCTTCCTTAATCGTAAATTACAAAATGTATACATAAAAAAACCCCCCAAAATATGGAAATGAAAGCATTTTAAGAACAGTATTTTTAAGAAGTATTAAAACTTCAAAATATGTTTTTATCAAAATATAGTTAGTTCTCATTAAAATATTTAAACTGATTAATGATTTCCTCTTCTTCTTAATTTAAAACTGCATTCAAGATATTGATTTTGGAATGTTCTCACAGAAATATTTCAAATACATAAAAAAATACATATACATAAATCTTAAATCTGATACTTTTTAAAAAATTAAGATTATAAATTAATAATCGAAAATAACAATCTTTACAAAGATAATAAGAGAGAATAAAATATTGCTTAAATATTTTTTTATATTCGATATAAATTTTAAAAAATGAATTACTTTTAATTAAAAGAATTTCACATTAAATGTGATTCATATGAATTGATTTTAATTTTAATATAATTTCATATTAAATGAAAAATGATAATGAAAAAATTATATTAGAGATTTTTAATGTCATTTTAAAAAGCAACACCGCTTATCATTTAAAAACAAGTCGCTTCCACATGAAGGTAAAACTCTGTTTTTTTTTAATGATCGTATTTTAAAATAGTGGAACATAACATCTTGTATGAATATGGGACTTAACATGATATAATGATACAAAAGAAATATTCTATATTCGTATTTGATTGTAAAAACTTAAATTCTAGCAAAATTTTAAAAGCTGATCGAAGATATCAAATTTTAACAAGCGTGCGTGATCTCTTCAAAGTTTTCTGGCATTCTCTTTTATAAAGGCGATATCTTTTGAGTAAACACCTTGCATGTTAGTCGAAAAACATCAACCTGTGATGTGAATGTAGAATTTTTATTGACTCTATCCTGGAATCCTTGGCGAGTTTTTTGGCGATTAATCCCTGGCTTGTTGTTAATATCCAAAAATCGAATTTCGGTCGTAAAATCGTTTTCTCCAACCAATTGAAGCAAAAATTTGACACAAAACTACTTCAATTGTAGGAACAAAAATCCCATACCAAATTTGCTATATTCAAATCATTGCGTTTGTGAGTTATTGTGTTTACATTTTACTGAGGGTAACATTTTACTGAGGTTACCTCTAGTCATTACCTCTTTGGGTTTGGTTCAAAATTTGATGTATCTACAATATATATGTTAAATCCGTGTACTGAATTTTATCTATTTAAATTTCTTCGTTTTCTCGTTATCATATTATCTTATATTCAAACAGTGGGATAGACAGACTTCCTCTGAACAGAGTTTACTCAAAATTTAATAGAAATCTGAAAATTTTATGTATACCAAATTTCATCTATCTAGCTTAAAACATTTTGGAGTTATTTTTGTCACAGATGGACTGAGGACATTTTTGAAATATCAGCTTTTTAATTCGGGATTTATAAAATTATTGTGGAAAAATTATATTGGATATTATCGAGATCGAATTTTTTGGCGATTATAATAGTTTCTATGTACTAGGTATAAAAGAAAGTAAAATAGTTGATAAATTTGAAAAAAAGTTTGATAGACAAAGATATTTCAATTTCAAACAATTCCTTTTTCATTTTTTCCAAATTAAGCCAAAACTTTTTCACTTACTATTTAGCCTCTATGCTATTATTAGAGTTTCGAAAAAAGAAAAGTGACTTCCTCACATTTAAATGTGTTTATACTTTTAGTAAAGAGTAAACTTTTACACATTAACATACTTATAAAATATATTGTTTTAAATGAACTCGGAGTTTTTTTTCCACAATTACGATGGAATTTATTTTCTTTTATTATAGTTGGATAAAATGTGTAGAATTTTTTTTATATTTTTTTTTACGAAATATTTTTCTTGAAAAGAAATTTAAAATTTAATTGATTTTTTTTCATGGCAAGATATACAGATCCTCAACAAGCACAAAATCCAAAGAAATATATATAAGATTCAAGCAAAATGTACTTCCCTTATAAACTGTATCAGATGCAATTGTCTTAGACAAAACAATAAGAAATAGCTTACATATTAATTTTAATATATAAGAAATTTAAAGAAAAATCTCCAATTTCTAAGCAGTATAGACTGGCTTAGCGTTACAGTGCATGACTTTTTATTTCTTTTCCAAATAATAATGATAATAGAATAATTGTATATAATTAAATATTTTTTTTTAATTTTAAAAATTTTTTCGTGAAATTACATTATAAATTAAATAAATAATATCTAAGTGACACAAATCACATTAAAATGATTTTGAATAAAAATAAAAGTCATTTTTTTACTAATATTTTTTTTACGAAACAAAAAAAGTATTTTGATTGTATTTTAACGGTAGAATTATTCATATAATGATAATTTTTCAAGTTTCCAGTTTAAATCTAATTCTAGTACCTCTTTTGCCATATATCGATATTCTCTACGAATGTTTATCAAAAAGTAATTATAAAAGGATTTCCAAATACTCATTGTTATCCTTTGGAATCAGTCATGTGAAATTTGTAAATGGAAATAAAAACATGTAGCCAAACGGTTACACGATGGAACTGAAAGGTTAAATTGGAATGTTGAGTGGAAATAGTCAATGTTTAGATATAATTTAAAACATATGATATTTTTAGATGAAAAAAATAATTTAGATTGACTAGATTGATTTAATATAATGTTATGGCATGCATAAGAAAAAAAAAAAAAAACACATTTTCACCAAATGCCAATCTGCCATTGGTTCTCTTTGGGGCAACCGAAACCTTCGTTGTTATTGTTACTTATGGCACTTTACAAGTCCGCTGATAGCTCTTGCAGCGATTTAAGTCGAGTGAGAGTCACTTATTTTCTCAGTAGCTACTTCATGCGTCACTTTCGCTTGCACGACCCCTTTTTACAGGAGAGCACATTCACACACCTGACAGACAGATCACAGAGGAAGAATATCCATACCCGAACTGGGGCTCGAACCCGGGACACGGAGAATACGTGCTATCCCTATACCAGGTTGCCGGCAGCGAAACGGGTTTGTCGGAAACAAAAAGAATACAGACTTGTATTGGAATGTGCTTATATATATACTGATTTCATCAAACCTATGCATTTGCTCATTTCGTATTCTAAAAAACTCTGGATAGGGGTGAATAGGGTAAAAATTCTTCAATGAGCATCTCCGAGTAGTTGGCAGCATCAGACAATTTTTGGAGATTCTAATTCATAACTCGAGCACATAAATGAGGAAGATGGCGCAGAAAAAATTCTAAAAACTGCATTCAAAAAATGTTTGTTATATATTTGACCTGGCATTTTCAAAGCTTTATTTAATGCTATGACCCGATTATTATTACAAGAAATCGAAACAAATGTGAGGTATCCTCTAGAAATTTCCTTGCATATTCTCAATGGAGGTGTTATCTTTCTCCCCCAATTTAACTTTTAGGACTTTGGGCTACTTGGTGGGCGTTGAACGCCACGAATATTTAGATTTTTATTTTCTCATATGAAAGTTGTGGGCTTAGTAGTTTAGTAAAGATAGCAAATATATGTATGTAGTATGTATAACTAATTATGTATGCAGAATGCATACAGTTATTTTTTGACAGTGATTCCACTATGTATAATTGCATATCACTGGCGAACAATAATTTTTAATATCGATCTTTGGTGTGAATATAGCTTTTTTACTGAATCTAGAGGCATTTTTTGGCTATTTATTAGTGACAGGGAGTCAATACACAAATATCAGAATATCTACAATATATTTAGGTTTTTTTACAAGTGATTGAAACCAAACTTTGACATACAACTACAATTGTAGTCCAATATCACATATCAAATTTCATTACTTCCAGCCTTTTTCGTAATTTCCTTTACATGCATACTGAAGTACAAACTGGCAGTTTGTCATCATTCCACAGAATTAATTCAAAATTACGTATGAATTTACATTGTAGATACTAAAACTTTGTACAAAATTTAATCTATCTAGCGTTCTACGTTTTATTATTATTGTATTTATTTATACAAAAACATTCGATCAGACAATCTTTCCCTGAATAGATTTAGTTCAAAATGTGACAGAAGTTCTATAAATTTGGTGTTACATTTCATCTATCTAGCTGAAAGCATTTCTGAGTTATCGTTTTCACTAACAGATAGGCAAAAAGAAAAATCCACAAAAAAATGCGTTTTTCGGATTTACGGTAGTGTGAAAAGTGGAAATGCGTCTAGATCTCATGGGTTTCTTTTTATAAGGACAATATATATATATATTTTGAATATTTGGAATACGAAATATTAAAAATATTTTCCCAAATCATTTATAATAAATAATGTCTTTCTTTGCATTTTTCCAACTTCATTTGTGTTGTGATTTTTCCTATCTATTATACAAAAATAAATAATATTGTAAAATTCAAATGTACTTTTGCTTATTCCATTATATAAAAAGTATATTTTCATTTCATAAATATATAAGAGATATTTCTATTCTGATGTCAATTATTTTTACGACATTTTACTTCCATTTTCTCTACGATAGTGGTAAACTGAGAGTTAAAAGTTTTATTTGAAACAAATTTTATAAATAACATTTAACAGACTTCCTTTTAATGTAGAAGAAAAAAAGCTGCAACATTTAAAAGGTAACGTCATTACATTCGTTGACAAAGCGATTCTGAGAATAATTCTAATGAATACGAAATTTATAATCTCTTATAATCTAAGGAATAATAAATCAAAATTATCTTCTTATGAGATTACAGAAATGTTTTTGATAAAAAAAATTCAAGAGTTTAAAACCTTCAGATTTCTTACGGTAAACAATTTTTCGATGTATTTTTTGCTATAAAGGGATTTTATTTTATATTTGCCTTAAGTGACTAAAAAAATAAATATAATGCTTTTTTATGGCTGTTTTTACTTTCTAAGATTTTTAAAGCCGATGCCATTTATTGAATTTAAATTATACAGTGCTAATTGTAGCGCAATTATGGAAATGTTTTCATATCTATTTTTTCAATGTCTTTTTTTTATCTTCTGCAAGTTTAATTTTGAAAGAAGAATACTCTTTTATGCCAAAAGATTTTCAAATTCTGTAGAAATGTTTCTCTTTTTGTTAATAATGATATTTGAAGAAAGTTATAATATTTAATTAAAAATATAAATTTTCACTTCGAATCAAATAAATAGCGCATTTTATAAAAATAATTCTTTCATTAAGTTTGAATGACAATACTGATACTCAAATAAATTTCTGGATTTTAATGGATTTTGAATGAGGAATGGATTTTAATTAATATAAAAATGATTACTTAATTGATTATCATGAAATTATATCTCTAAATTATTCTTTGTATTTGATAGTATGTGTGATTTTGATATGACGTTTGAAAAGTTACACAATTTATTTAAGTAAAGAATATCGCATTTCGAAAACAATTAAATAGAGAGTTTTTTAAAAAAAATAATTCTTTGAGTGGCAATATTGACGATAAAATAATCTTCTGGTTTCTTTATGGGATTTTGAATGAGAAATAACTTTTAATCAATATAAAAATTATTCTTAATTGATGGTCGTGTAATTATCTTTTATATCTTTCTTATATTTGATATTATATGTGATTGGAATTTTGAAGGAACAAGTTTTGTATAACTTGGATTTACATAGAGTGCAAATTATTTTTGAATACCGATTTTTCATGTGGAGAAAAGAAAAAGCTTGAAAGTTGGGTCAATATTTTGAGAATTTATTTGTGAATTTTGACGAAATATGAACTATTTTGTTAATTTTCCGCAAGGTCTCAGATGAGGGATTGCAATAATTATATTCTGATTTTTTAGAAATTCTGATAAAATTGATTGTGTTGGCCAAAAAAGTTTATTGCTCAGAATTTTCCATTAATTTTAAGCTGGAATGAGCTCCCTACATACTTTTTATTCATTTTCAATATTAAAATGTTTTTTTTTTCATAGTGCAGTAGACTGTGAAAATGGTTTGGCGTTCATCTGATCAGCCTATAAGATACAATTTTTTAGATTTAACATTATGGCATCCTGATGACATAGAAATATTTATTTATCTTGCTTATTATATCTTCAATAATTCTTGTTTTTATACGTGTGGACCGACAAATGAGCAGATATTCCACGTATGATTATAAAAGTTTCAAATATAATGTATAACTTTATGAATTCAATATAAAGATTACAAAAAAGAAACTGGAAGACATTCCTGTCTAGAAGATTATTCTGTTAACTATATCTCGGATCTGTTTCTCACATAATGAAAACTGTAATAGAAAATCTCTCAAAGTTTTCTTTAACCCAGCATCTTGAAACGGGCTAGATGTAATTTTTGAAACCGCCGGTAGCCCTTTGACTTCGTACTTCACATCATTTCATATTAAAGGATCCCACTGCGACTGCAGTGGGCGATCCACTTCATTATTCCTCAAGTTACCCTCTCACCACATTTTTTCATCTTAAAAACTCACCCCTGACCTCGAAAGAATCTGGTGAAGCAAATTCTTGGTAAGGAGGATGTCCCAAATCAAAACGAGAAATTACGATTTGATCATCCCAGAATCAAGTCCTGGATAAATTTTTATCTCCTTCGTCAGTCAAGCTCTTCTCCGAGAAATATTAACTTCATGAAAATTCTTGAACTCATCCTCCCCACCAAGCATTCCCTTTTTTATTGTTGTATTGTGTATAGTTGTTATTTTGTTCACTGTATGTAAACTTTAACATTTTTTTCTTCTTAGTAAATCTTTCCACTTATATTTATTTAACCGATCGAGAATCCTAGAAATTGCGAGTTCAGGAATTGTCTATAGAGAAAATGCAGTACATTTAAAATGTACTTAAAAAAATCAATATTTGTAGTACATTTTAAATGTAAATATATAATAACATCAAAAGTTTTGCTTTCACAGAATGAGATATTCTCTATTCTCACATTTGACGGTATATTCAAATCTGTCGAAATCAGAACTAATCACTAAAATCTGTTTGAAACAATTAATGTTATACTAACAGAAATAAATGCAATTCCAAATGTAAAATAAAAATAATACTGGATCAAAAATAATAGAAAATGCAGATCTCAGATCATTAACATTTGCTACATGAATAATAGATTCCTCTAGTGCCATGAAAATGAACCATATCTCCTTCAGGTGATGATTCATGGGAAAAAAAAGTCATTGATCATGACAGCAAGGTTGACAAAATGTCTTTCATCTAAACATAGTAATTTATAAAAATGATGTTGCAGAACATAAAACTTACAGCTATAAAAAGTTCCTTATATATATAATTAACTTCCGAAACATATTCGGCCTTCAGTTTTACTTTTCCATTCAGAGGAATATGAAAACAAAATTTTATGGATCACGGTAGATTTATTCAGGTTCAAATTATTATTAAAAATTCTATTCTTTTGTAAAGCTTAAAGTATTAAGTAATACTTAAATCTTAACGTATATATTTAATATATTGCTTCGCGTTTTGGTTTATCCTCCAAAAATTAGATTTTTTTTAAAAAAAATTAGTGTTTAAAAAATGGTATATAAAAAATATTATCTGTATCTCGTATATTTTCTTCTCACCAATCTATGTTTCCTTTATCACTGATAATAATTAAAATCGCATAAAATCCTTTTACATTCTTTTAAAACCTTTTTCATTCACAAAGAATTAAGAATTCTGCGAAAATTACAAAAAACATTATATTTGACTTCTTATACACATATGGCGATAATTAATTAATTCCCACCATGTTTGTATAAAAATGTAATTATTAAGTATATAATAAAATGATTAATTATCTCTATGTGTTTGCAATACTGAGATTACTTGCACACAAAAAAAGAATGATTTCTATAAATTATTAAAAGAAGAGAAATTTTTTGGAATAAAAGCTTCTAGCAACAGCTTATTATTTGAAAAAGAGAAATATCGTTTCATGTTTTTAAATAGATTATTCTGTCAAAACGTCGCATGAAAACATACTGTGGATTGAAAGATATATATTTTGTTTTCCAAAAATAAATACGTCTATTTCATAATTATAAAGGGTTATTAAATGCATGATAGTAAAATTTCTTCCGGCAAAATATGTAACATTATTTATCAGAAAGCTTAAAATCGTCGATTATTGCTTTTGCATGGAAAGAAGAATCCAAATGAATACCTAAAAAATACGTACTGTTTTCATAGCAAGGGAAAAACCATTAACACAGAAATCAATTGTAAAATCTTAAACATATCTGTAGAAATAAAAAATAAGTCAAACCTTACAAATTAAAAAAAATTCAATAAAACATAATGTTCACTAGCTTTTGCTGAGGAGCGTGGCTCAATATAGAATAGTTCGTAGAATCCTGTATGAAAACTGCTTAATAGGAGAAAAATGAAAATATGTTTTGACTCTTGATGAAATATTAGTTTACCTAAATGTGTACAACGAAAATAAAACTATTTTCATAAAAATTTTTTTAAAAAAAATCATGCAAATTTAATTCTGTTAGAGCAAAGAAATTTTCTGTAAAGTGATTATGACCCCTTCAGCCTTCTTCTTCATTGGATAATTAAAAATAAAAAGAGTGAAAAAAATGTTAAAATATAATCATTATGTCATCAAGTGAAAGTTTTTACTTTACAGAAGAAATTCCGTTTCTTTATACCAATAATTTTCAAGAGTGAAATTTCTTCAAGACGAACCTACAAGTCATAAGTCGAAAAGTACCATGGCATTGCTTGAGGAAATGAAGACTATTTAAGTTATTACATGAATACATTTTCTACATATTCCTACAAAATCTCCGATGTTTTATTTATAGACTTCCATGCTTTTAGTTTGTTGAAAAGAGCTTTTTCTAAAAAAACCCCACTACAATTGAAGGACTCTGAGAAAGAATGGAAATCAATATCCCTGGAAATTTCATAAAAATCCTATCTATGATGGAAATAATTTATAGTTTAGAAAAAAAAGATTATATAAAGGTCAATCAGTTTTAAATCAAACATTTAAAAACAGTCTTAATTAGTAATTAAATAGCATTTAATCGTTCTAAAATTTGTGAACGCTTTATGTAATGCAAGTAAAAAACTAACTTCAACTAATTCATTTCCAGCACAAATAATTTAATGCTAGTAATGCTGTAGATTATCATCCTCAAATACTATTAACATTGGTTCAGGAAAATGAATACATTTTTATAAAAATTAAATTTAGTTTTTCTCCTCCCCCCCTTATGATGGTAAATAATTCCTGCATTAATGAAGATGTAGTATCATATTACAAATTATATATTAATACTTTGAATAATTCATGATGAATTAGGTAATAAATTAATGGATACAAATTCGCCAAATTATAATATTTATAGATATATGTGAAACATTTTGATGACAGCTTTAAAACCGGAAATATTTACTTGCAAACGATTCATTGCTTTAATGTACTTCATATTTATATAAAAAATGTAACAAAATATGTCATAGCCTCGAATTTTTTCATCTGTTTTTGAATGTTTTATTTCAATAAAAAAAAAACTGAATTGTGTTTTTTTTGTACGAATTGATAAGCATTATTTGATTAATATGCATTTCAATCGAAATTTTTGTATATTTACAAAAATAAATTTTGACCAAAATATCAGACAATGGTACAAAAATTCTTCAAAAATTAAATGAAAAACACGCACAAACACACAAAATCTCCAAATTACTTTACATTTCTTTTTGGTGATAACAATTATGGATCAGATATTGTTAAAGCTTTATTAATTGGCTTACTTATGTTATGTTTATTCCTTGAATGATCATTTCAAATGGAAACCAGGTGCTTGACATCATAGCAATTCAAATTCTAAAAATATAAATGTGCTGTCATCGCTCTTATAAATTTCATAGTATTGTAACTCCACTTTTTTTTGTCTCGTAAATTGGAAAAATGTTAAATACAACCCTTCCCTTTTAAATCCCAATTATTGAAGAAAATCACGCCATTGAATATTTGATTCAACAATGAAAATGATTTGAACTTAAGGGAAATAATGTAATCCATTTTAAAAATTAGATCGAAAATATTTATTAAATTTTTTTTATAATTTAGCAAAAGTTTATACTACAATTAAATTGGTATCAAAAAAAGACAATTTAAAATTTTTTTGAAAATACGTGAGTATTTCTATGCGATTATAATTTTCGAAGTTATGGCGAAAAAATGTTAAAAACAGGTAAATTTTAGATTTATTCAAATTCTTATTGAAGTTTCAAAGAGTAATTGTTCCTAAGTGTGCATTTATATCTTCCAAGATAGCTGTAGTCAAACTATAGATTGTAGAGCGTCAATGCCCACACACATACACATACGAGCTTACATATTCATCTTTATTTTTAGTAGAATTATAAATTGAACAATTATTGCTTTTATATAACTTGTAAATTTAATAAAATTAGTTTATCAGAGATGACGATTTGAATTCCATACAATTTTCTATTTCCTATACATTAAAAATATTTCTAATAAATTCTACAATAATTCAATTCTTTATTTATATTAATGCTAATATTTCGGCTATTTTAAATTTTTATTTTTGTGTAAATATTACCGTTGTTATATTATGAAGAGCTAGTTTAAAAAAATGATAAGCAAATCAAATCTAAAACGTTATTACATCACTATCTGAATCTACATTATGGTTTTGTAAAGATATACCAATTCATGTGAAATCACAGTAAATTGTGCATATTTTAAGAATTTTCAGTAGTTGAATAGCAGTTTAAGGAACTGGATTTGTATATGTATCGATTATGTGTGACATATTGCTATGAAGAGTTTTTCTGTTACTGAGTTTTACTTGCAGAAACTTCGCCCAATTTTTCGTTCATATTGATTTCGTTTACAGACACATCTGCAACTTTGACTTAATTTTGTCATATCTACCTCCCCTGACAACTTATATGCTTAGTTTTAAATAACCTTTTATTTGAGCTCAGTCTCTTTTTAGGACCAGTATTATATTTGTATAGCTCTTATATTTAGTAAAAAAGATTTAAGTAGCATTAAGTTAAATTCGTAATATTTGAAAAGTCGTTTGTGCTTATAAGATAACATATAATATATTTTCTTTATAAATTAATTTAAAGTAATTTCTTAATAAGTTAAAAATAAATTCTGAAGAATAAAGCAAAACAGAAAGAATTAATTCTACTAAAATGAAAAAAAAAAAAAAAATAGAAACAGAAACAGAGAATTCAATTGACGATTAGTAAATCATGTAAATTGATTCGTATATTTTCATAAATTAGTTGTTTCATTCCTCTAGATTAATAAAATAAGTATAACTACTAATTAATATGTAACACTATGTTGTATGGTACTTGATAATTTTTATAACGACTGTAGCAAATCTCAAAAAAATTACAAACAGTCATCAATCTCACGATTGACAGCTCAACATTAACGATTTTGGCGTAATCTGAAAATCGCCTACTAAATCGGAAATGCAACTTGAAACTTAAAGCATAAATAATGGAATTTGACGATCACGGCGTAATTTTAAAACCGCCAAGTAAACTCAGGTTAGAAAATCGCCAATCATCCATAAATAAAAACAAATTCCCGCTAGTTCACCACGTCCGATAAATACAAATACACATATGTTAAACAAAATGCCCATTTTCATTAATATAAGTTAAATTCTTAGTTTTATTAATGTTTATGCATATTTATTCGATATTTCGTTGAAAACTTGATTTGCTATTATCATCAAAATCTCGCTTATAATTAATATGTAAGTTCGAAAGACTTCCGCTATCTTTCTTTTTAATGAAGTTCATATAAATTATTCAGGCAATCTGATTATGAGGATTATGCAGGAAAATGAGATGGCTGCAGATTGCAAACTTCTAATTAACTGGAGTTGAGGGTCGCAGAATTTAATCTGGCATTCTGAATTTTGCAAGTGGAGAGTTATTTTATTTGCCTTCTTACCGAAGTGTGTAACTGAAATTATTTGAAAACGCAGCATCCAGATAGGGAATGAGATTTCGTCGAATTTCAGTGCCTAAATGGGAAATCCTACCCTCTGCTTATACAATATAATAAAGTGATTACTAATTGTAAAGTGATCTTAGATATGTGTATATATTTTCTCCATTTATACAGATGGGAAATTAATTTGGGCATTGAGAAAACTATAATAGAAGTAAGGACAAAATTGTATTGTGAAATTTGTTCAAATTATATGCCAATTCTTAAACAACAATGAAACTGGGGAGCCCATACAGTACAGCTCACGATATTGTACAATATTCCGCGATATTATTTTATACTATTCATTGTTCAACACTATTGTAACATATTATGTATAACATTTAATACAGTAAAATATTGTACAATATTCTGCGACATTATATTATTTTATTCATTGTTCAACACAATTATACCATATCATATATAATATTTAATAAAGTGCAATATTGTACAATATTCTACGGCATTGTATAATATTATATTATTCTTCAATATTCAACACTATTATATCATATTGTGAATATGATTTCATATCGTTCAATATTGTACTATATTAACTATCTTAAATAAATGCCCATTCAATCATCCTCTACAGCGGAAATGTTAATACTCCTGCTGAAAATTTGACTGGAATTATGGTATGGCCTATTGCCTAGCTCGCAAAGATAAAATCATCGCCAAATTGTTTTCTCACACAGTCACTATGTCGCGTTTGGCGACAATTTCCTAATTTTAACTCGAATAAAAATTTTCGACAATTACCTTTTAATAGCATGTCATTAGGGAACTTACATATTAGCTATATGCCATTAGCGAACTAGCGAACTAAAATACTATCTTTATCTATTAATAACTGGCATGCGATTAACGTTAATAATTGTAATGTTGCTTTCACCTAGCTAAATGTTATTGTGCGTAATTCCAATTGGTATTGTGCTTTCACCTATACTGTAAATGTATATTATATTTTGGACCTATATATACGAATATGTGCGTATTATAAATAGCAGGGCTCGATTTTACTACATACTATAAAAAATAACATAAAATGAACAATAGTGATAATGATAAATATTTACTAATTGGAATTTTCAGTAACAAAGACTGCCATATTCCAATACTAAGAAGTCAGATTTAATTAATTTTAAGAATTAAGAATTAATTGATTTAAGAAATTTTTTTAAAAGCCGTTTAATGATTGAAATTTGGTTGATGTGTTGGTTTCATGTGTCCCTTGAGAAAGTCGCCAATTTTTTAGCCCAAACAAGCAACTGAAATACTTTTCTAGTAACCTTATTTCCGATACGTTTACTTATTATTTGCTTATTGAGTTCAATTGCCTTCCACTTTGTAGACTTGACGATGTTGTTTCCCTTGTGATGCGAGAAGCCATATTAAAGTAGATTTCAAAATAGACATTTTTGGAATTTAACTTCAAGAGGCAGAATTCTATAGGGTACTTACCGAATTTAACGCGACCAAAAAGCTGCAAGAAATATATATATATATATATATGTGTGTGTGTGTGTGTGTGTGTGTGTGTGTGTGTGTGTGTAATGATATTTTAATTCTAATTTCAATTTAATTAATTTCCAAGATTTTCTCTTAATTTTGCCCACAGTAACTTCATTATAAAAATATTCTCATATTTCGGGATCCAATGCCACTTTCAGTTTAATTAATCCCTCTGTAAAACTAATGCGCCATCAGTACTACGTCTCAAATGAAAGTGATCCCTTCGGTGCCCTTGAAAAGGTTTCAAAGGTCATCACGTGTATTCCATCGGCGCGTGGCCGGAAATCTTATGTTATATAAGACTAGTGATCATTTGTTTCACGCTCCTTTCATACTTCTGCTTTTGTGCCGCGCTGCGACTGTTTGTAAATAAATTGCTTTCCCGAGATGGATATTAAAGAGAGAATGAAACGAAAGTAAAAATACAACGTCTCGTCTATGTCTTCAAACCTGTACTCTGTTTCACCAAAATAATATTACATATTATTTAGTCGACAAGGAAAGTTTCCTGTGAAATTTTTTTCAATGAATCTACTTTACAACTGTATTCTAATTATTCTTCTTTCTTTAAAAAGTATGGAAATGATGTTGAAATGATTTTAAATTTTTGAATAGATGATCATATGAGCAGATCTGGTAAAAGCAAAGTAGTTTGTTGAATTTGGATATTTGATTTTAAAATTTTAAACAATTAAAACTGCATCATCATTTTCAATCGTTACGTAATGATGTGATGGCAAAATCCGTGAAACTGATATACAGTCAAAAAATATCGAATGGGAAAATAATGTAAAACTTTTAAATTTCTGTATAATTTCACACCAGATCCTTTTCGTAAGATTTTCTTTCTTAGAATGTTTATGTCTATTTTGTATGTAACTAAGAAAGCTGGTAAAAATAGTATTTTTAATCCGTCTATATATAGTGAAACAAATATACTTGATATAGAAAATATGTTATAAAATGCTTGTGCGATATTAATTGTAGTTATTTTGAAGATCACAGAAACTTTAATTTTGCTTCGATGGATAAATACGGGAAGACTTAAATAATTTCATCTCAAAACATGTCCTGCCATTAGTATTGCAAATCAGAAATCCTAATAATTTTCTTTCGCAAATATACATAAATAATTTTATTTGGATTAATCCTAGTATCCGTTACGAGGACGATTTGGCAACATTGGCGAGATTTGGGAGAGCGATAAAGTTTGCAATCTGTAGTTTACTATATAATTATATAATTTATATTATATTTTTCATTGTTTATTAATTTATATGCTTTTTTCATGGTATGTTTTTGTATTTACTATTTTCAGCGACGACACTCGTAAACACGTCATTTCGGCTTTGGCAACAGTTTGGCAACAAGCATCAACGCGTGATTTCGGCTTTGGCGACATTTTTCAAAATCGCGCCAATCGTGTAACGGATACTAGGATTTGACCTTTTATTTTTACTGAATTTGATAAAAAAAATTTATAAAATGTATATTCCGTCGTAAGAGTAATGCTTGTTTGTCAGAGTTCAGCTTTTAAGGCAATTCTCCAACAAATGTAATTTTGATAAGTTATTAAGTGGTAAAAGTTTACAATTGGGTGCACCTTATTTTTTTGTCGCCAAGATGATTTTTGGTCGGTAACCCAACTGTAACAAAATGAAATGAAAACAAAACATTATGGAAACCAGAAGTAGTGCTTCATCGCTGAAATTGGTCTCCAATCGAAGGGACACCCAAATCTACGCTAGAACTTATTAAGCTCCTTTTTTAAATTTCAATCCTAAAATTCATTTGTTACCATATCTTTTAGTCATCCACGATAACGAATTTTTGGCAAATTTTTGGGACGTAGTAGAAACCAGATATTAATTTTAAATCTTGCCAAATGTATAGATTTCAAGAGTATATATATTTAATATAGTATTCATATATTAAAAATTTATTTTAGCGATTTTAAAGATTAAACATTAACAAAACCAATGAGAGTGCTCTCGGGTTAACCGGAGTTTAACCCACTTCTTCGCCAAGTTGCGGTAACATGCCAAAGTTTGCAACCTCCAATATGGTAAACCTATTACTTTCGCCTTTATTATGTGCTATGATTGGACATCTGCTTCCCCACTTTTGAACATTTCGCAAAACACGGAGCAAGACCGTTGTTGGCGAGTGGCGATTTTTGAAAATTGCGCCTAGCAGGGGGTTAAACTCCGGTCGTACCAGTACTCCCCCCAACACTTTCTGGGATACACTCTAATAAACTCGTCGTCAAAGAAATCCTTTCCTGGCAGTGGCGCACAGTAGTTACGAAATATCAACTTTGAGCTTAAATTTATTAATTCTACTGAATATATCGTGTCATTAATGGCGAATTATTTGGGAATTAATCCCTGGTATGGGTTAATAGTATCCAAAAGTCGAATTTGTGCTTCAGACGCGTTATTCTGAACCAACTGGTACAAAGATTTGACACAGAAATACATTGTAGTCACAGAATACCATACCAAATTTGACATATTGAATTCACTGCGATTTTTAATTAACTCATTTACATGATTCTGAAAGTATAGACCGAAAGACAGTCAACTCGGTGTTGGATTTGATTCAAAATTTGATAGGTGTCTACACGACATATGTTAAATCCATGGCTCGAATTTTATCTGTCTAATTCTATTCGTTTTATAGTTATCGTATTAACTTATATTCGAACAGATGGACTTCCTCTGAACAGATTTTACTCAAAATTGGATAGACATTTGCAAATTGTAAAGACCATATACCAAACGTCAACAGTCTAGCTCACAACGTTTTTGACTTATCTTTGCCACAGACAGACGGCGAAAATTTTCGTATATTCCACTCTATATCTGGCTTAAATAATTTAAGAAGTATTTTTTGTCTGCAATATTTTTAAAACAATTTTTTCTTTTACAGGATGATCTTCTAAAATGAGTTTCTTGAAAGAGAGAAGCGGAGTTCCCCCCAAAAAAGAAAACTCAGTCGACATGGAGGGGAACGATAGCTTCTGGCTACAGATAATGGCTGAATGTGAAGCCAACTCACCAAATAAGCTTCCTTCTTCCAAATCGTTGCTGTTCCTTGGCGACAACGACGCACAGAAATCACAGTTAGTTGCTAGACTTCAAGGAACTAGCGAAAAATATCGCAAGGGAAACGGCCTTGAATATTATTTCCTAAATGTGAGAGATGAGTACGGCGAAAACCAAACCAAGCTGGATGTATGGGTGTTGGACGATGACCCTTCTTTTCAGAGACTCCTAAAGTATGTGCTGAATGAAAATACCATATCAGATACCACTGTAGTTCTTACGGCAACTATGACGAAACCTTGGGATATGTTTCGGTGCATTTGCACCTGGGTTGAGATTTTGCAAAAACATATAGCGAAATTGCAGATTCCTGCAACTGCCTTAGAAGAGCAGAAGTCAAAAGTTCTACGTCGTTTTCAAGAATACGTCGAACCAACAATGAGCATCTACGGAAACTTGGAGGAGCAGAACAGCTCGGCGGAAATAGAAAATAATTTAGGGTTGGAAATAATTGTAGTGATTACTCAAACAGAATACATGTCGGTGCTACAGTCTGAATTTGGCTACATTGATGAACATTTCGATTTCATACAGTTTTCACTCAGGAAATTTTGTTTAACCTATGGGGCAGCTCTTCTCTACCTATCAGTGAAAGAGGACAGAAACTGTGATATATTGCTAAAGTATATTTTACATAAGATATACGCTTTTCCCTTCAGAATACCAGCCATGTTTTTGGAAAAAGACTCGATATTTGTCCCAGCGGGCTGGGACAGTGAAAACAAGATACAGGCCCTTGCCGAATCCTTGGCGACTATTGCGTTCTCATCACCTTTTGAAGATGTCATAGTAAAACCTGGTCGTCTTTCTGACATTAACAGAATATTATTAGAAGTAGAGGCCCAGAACGATCAAGAATTCCTCGCATCTATACAAGCACAACTGCTTAGACAGCCAGTAGAGAATGTTTCCGAATTCAGCAGGGACAGCACTGTTTCTTCGACAGTCACGCCAAGAAATCCGCCAAGGCGAGTACAAAGATCACCTCAAAAGAAGCAGCTGGAATCGAAGTTGTCAACTGGTGAAGGGGACACCGTTTTGCAGTCTTTCTTTAAAAGCTTGTTGAAAAGGCAAACCAGTGCTCCTGTTGAAAGACCGGCTGGATTTTCATCAAGCAGGAGTCAAGCTTCCACTGCATCTGGTTCTTCCTCTAATTTCGACAGAAGCACATCCCTTGAAAACACTTCTAGTACTTATAATAGAGGTAGTTTAGGATCAAAGAGTCTAGGTTCATCTGTTGATTCGTCTTACCAAACTAGACGAAACAGTGAAGGCGAGAGCTTAGAAGCAGTGGACGAGCTTAATCCGTCAGACAGTTGCACCAGTAAAATTCCAAACGAAACGAACAAAGCTACTTCAGAAGGAAGCTCAGACCCTTTCTCTGATTTTATGAAGAAGTACAAAGCTCAAGCGGGAGTTGCACAACAAAGCACCAATCCTGATATAGATGAAGAACTGCAGGACGTTCATCAACTTCCGGAATATTTTATGAGCAGTCAAAGTTCTAGTCAATGTCCTGCTGACTGCTGTTTCCAGACTAATGGCACATCAGCAAATGGTAATTTTGACTCGGATATGGATAACTGCATAGACAGGGTAAAAAGTAAATATAACCCACCTCTCAGACTTTTATTGGAATCAAACCATGAACCACTTAAAACGAAAACTAGTTCTACAAAGCCTATCAACGGTGAATCCAAGAAAGAAATGTCGCCTTCTCTAGAAAAAATAAATCAGGTTGCCTTACAAAATTCTGATCCTTTGATCAAAGGTAACATTGAGGAATTTCAGAATCCTTTGTCCTCGTTGCATGGTAGTTCAATGACAGCCGGTGATGTCCTCAAAGAGACATCAAAGGACAGCAAGAGTGGATAATGGGGAATTTTTTGTGCTTCCTGAACACCAATCCTATAGTATTTATTGTTTATTCTCCTCTAAAATCTTTGATGTGATATAAAGCATGGATGTTCTTTTATGTATGTATTTCATTATGTCTTGCTGTTGAATGTTAATTTATTATATCGATGTCAAGTTATAAGATTTGTTGAATGAAAAGTGGATTAACAGTTTATGTAAAGAGAGAAAAAACTATGTTAGGTTATGTTTGCATGTAAGATGTTTTGTGTTCCTACTGAAAATCAAATGATTTCAGATTATATGAAAAGAAAAAAAAATGTCGAACTATTGTGTCTACATTAAATATCTAAATGTTTTATGGCCCTACTGAAAATAAAATGCTTATAATTTCTATTGTGAACACATTTATGAATGAAATGAATTTTGGATCTTAAATTTAATTTTCTTTAACGATGTTATATGATTGCTTGTTTATAATATTTGCCTAGCATAACACCCCAAGTGCTTCCTTCAACATTTGATGGCTTCTTGCAAATAAGTGAACCATATCTCTCTAGCTAGCAAAAATAAATATTTTATGTGAGTTAACAAGAAAGCTGCCTTCAAACATGTATCATTTTAGTAGCTGTTAGAAGAATGCTTGTCATTTTTTAAAATTTATTGTATTCAAGTGACCTGTATCAAAAAGTAGAAATTTTTGTGTGAAATGCATCGTGAATATTGGCTCAAAAAATTTTGCTTGAAAAGAAAAATTTATTAAAAATAATGTATAATAAAATATCTGAAAAGCAAATTGTGAAGTATTGTTATTCATTTTTGACACATATAAAAATCATTTTTGGAAATTAATGTAAAAATTGTCAGTTTTGTTGACCAGCCTGTTCTTAAAGATTATGATTTTTTTTAGATTGTTAAACTATTAATAAGTAATGTAGTTTTTAAATTCAATTTTATTAATTGAGAAAACGTTTATAAAAAGGAATTTAATTGAATCAATTTGCCAAAAATTACTGTGAGGACAAAATAAAAAAATGGAAGTGAAGAGTCTAGCTCCAAATGAATGTCCAAACTAAGAAATTTTGATAAAATCTTAATTTTAACATTAGAAAAAAAATAAGAGATTGAATATTTTGAGGGATGAATATGAATTTCATAAAAACATTTATAACATTGTTACATATAGTGTATTGTTTAAAAAAATACTAAAAATAAAGAAAAAAATTGTACATAACTTAAATTGAAATCATTTAAAAGATAACTTTCTGAGTTTTAAGAAAAAGAAAAAAATAGCCAATTTTTCTGAGATAGATGTTTTGAAAAATTTAATAATCAATTTTCATAAGTAAGTTATAGCAACTTTCCATTTGATGACGGTTAAGCCTATTTTCCCGCTCGATTAAACTTCCTATTTGACACCTATTTCTTGATTTCTTATTTATTGTTTTTCCTCTAACTAAATGGAGTTTTGGAGACACGGCAAGTCTTCTCCAGAGCCTTTCCAATTATATTTTGTGGATTCTATTAATTTGAGAAGAGTTGAATCAATTATTGTTGTACAAATATTCAGTGAAGAATCTGAAACTTTCATACACAGATTTTCTTACATTTTACTGTAGACATTCGACAATAAATAATCATACAAAGGACGTTTGGAAAGTAATAATTATACAATAATTATATTTTGAGTTAAACATACATATATAAAATTTTTTATTGTTATGTAATTAAGAATATTAATTTCTATTACGATGAAAAGGAAATAGAGGATAAAAAAGGATATAGAGGAAATCTATTCTAATTTTGCGTTAGTTGATGCGCTTTTCTCGAATTGGGTTTAAGAACTTGCCTACATTTTTTCCAACTTGATACGGCATATGTTTCTTCTCCTTTAGTAAGCAGCTTTACTTAATTTTCTCCGTCTTTATAAAACCTCTTAATTTACAGTTATAAAATATAGCCTTGTAAATATTTTTTTTTATTTAAACGGTGTTATTTTAAAATTTTCTCCATTAGTGTATTCTTGGTGAAAATATAATAATGCTTTGAGACTTTTAATTTTTTTGAATCAATTTATTCATTAAATCTCCAATGTATATGAAAATGCGATTAATAATTAGAATGTTTTCCATTATTTATTAGTAATACCATTGGGTGAAGTAAAATACACACTGCAAAAACAGGAAATGAGTTTTATTATAAACGCTTCACAGTATATATGATTGAAATTGATTTTTTTGATTCCATTGTTTTATTGTACATAGTTATTTATGTATTCATTTTCAAAATGATACATTCAAGCTTTAATGCAATTATCATATATGTCCAACTTGGAATCTTTCTATTATATTGCGAAAACAATGTTTTACAAGATAATCTTACCAACTCTTCTTCAACATATCTCTCCAATCAGCATATGGGATTGTTGTCTATCTCTATCATCCAGTGCCTTGCAATATTTTTGATTAATATTAATGGATATAACAAGATAAAAGAATCTATTATGACACAACTTTCAAATTAGGGACAAATGCTGAAATGAGTCTAACAGAAAACTATTTTCTTGGTTACTGTGGTATCCAAACTAGACACTGGTTTTTTTTGTAGGAGATTGCAGAAGATAATGTATGTATATCTCCATGTCAATGACGTTGCATGATGTCATGCTTATATTGCTGCTAATTTTTGTTCTGCATTTTTTGAAAAACAAAATAGCTTATGCTATTTAAGAATTTACAAAATTTATATACCAAAAGAAGAGCACGTTGTTTTTATTGAATAACTAATTCAAAAATCGACGGTCCGGGCTAGTACTATGAACAATAAATTGAGACAGTACTCTCTAACCCCAACCATACTATTCATCAATAAATAGCTCAAATTTAAAACAACAACTAAACTTTAATTGTGACAAAGTTATATTTTGTGTAATTTCCTTCTTCATTTTTTCTAAACTTAGAATATTTGTCTTACAATAATCAATAAAAATGAATCTGCTCTCCCAAATCACAGTAAAAAGAATAGCAAAACTTTTAGAATATAACCTTTATTACGTCATTTCATTTAATTTAAAGTTGTTAACTGCTTCGTTATTTTTGAATATTTGCTTTGTTTCCCTTTATCTCTATTATCTCAATATTCTTTGAATTTCAGGCGAACCCCTCCCATCTATATTCCCCTCAATGCAAACATATTGTATTTGGAAATCAAGAAAAATACCTGTGTGCAATGTGTCACAAAATGTTTAGTAAAAATTTCGTAGGATAACTTAGAAAACTCAAAGTAAAATATAAAATGCTATATGTCCAAAAGGATAAATTAGACATATTATTAATTTTGAAATTTTTAATTTATTGTACATGGATAGTAATATTATTAAAAGAAAATTTGTTGACTATCATTTGGGTCGATTTCACGATTGCTCACTAGGAACAAGATATTGAGATCGCATCATATTGAACTTGGAAGTCACGACAAAAAACTTTGTGTTCCAACAAACGAAATACCGTGCTATGAAATGTTCAGTTAAAATTTCGCAAGATAACTTAGGAAACTCAAAATAAAATATAATATGCTCTATTAACAAACTCAATGCTTTTCAATTTATTATACATGAATAAATAAAGGAAAATTCATTGACAAATATTGGCGTTGATTTCATGATTAAAAACTATGAACAACATACAGAAAAGATTGTAAAAGAAAGGAGGTACCATGAATCAAGAAGAAACAATTCATTTCACTCTTATTATTTTTCTGCTTTACTATTTTGTGGTTTTTCACTTAAATCTAAGTTTTTTGGAAAAAAGTATTGGATTTTTTTTCTGGGCATAATAACTTTAGAATGTATTTGTTTCACACACACACACACACACACACACACACACACACACACACACACACACACACACACACACACACACACACACACACACACACACACACACACACACACACTCACAAACACATGCTTTAAATTGAAGTCAACATTTGTTCATGAAAAATAATTCACAAAGTAATAAAAAGAAAACCTTTTACTTCCCAAGTAATTTTCCTTCCTCATTTTAAGTAGGATCTCTTTATTGAAAAATGTAGAGACATTTAAAATGTCTCGATTGATTTTTTTAAATCTGATTTGAGATAGGAGAAATCATAGCATATTAAAGATATTTCAATCTAAATGTGATTATTTCTGTAATTTTCAAGGGAATATCAAGCATAAAAGGATTTAACTGAGAAAAATTTGAAGCGAAATCGAAATTATTTTCTTGTTATCTTTTCGCTGTCGAAATGAAATTAAATAATAACTGATTATAAAAATGTATCCATGACTTTGCAATCAAAATATGTTTTGTAGAGACAAATAAAATCGTCTGCTTTTAAATATGGCAGCCATTGAATCATATAATGTTTTTCACTCTAAATTATTCTATAAACTGTTTAAACTATTTATTTTATTATTTATTATTATTATATATTTTATTTATATATATTTACATATATTTATATATATATTATTATTATTTATTTATCATTTATTAGTATTTATTTCAAAACTGTTAGATTCTGTAAAGACATTAATAGTTGATGGCAATATATAAGAATTTCAAGAAAATTCTTGAACCTAAAATTTTTTGTCTCCAAATATGTGAAATTTGACAGCCAAATCACTTTTTTTTCACTTTTATAATAAATGAAACGAGTTAGAACGCGTAATTTAAAGGAGAACATCTGATTTGCAAATAAAGGCAGAAATAAGTCAAAATTATGCAATTTTTTGCAATAAAAATTGAATTTTATCTTTACAAGTTACAAGCAATGATTATAAAAATATAAACTATGATGTTACCAAAAAAACTGCATTTTTATGTATATAACACTAACTATATATAAAGAGATGCCTTCAAAATTGCATAATTAATTAGTTTGAATTTCAATTTTAATCAATACCTTAGGTAGAACATATTTGAAAAATATGTTAATAGTTTTGAAGGAACATAACAGCTATTATTTGGCTTAAAATAATTTTAGTTTTTTCAATAATTACTTGCTAAGAATCAAATAATTATCGAGTATTAAAAAGTTAATTGATGACAAATTGGGGTTTTCAGTAAATAAAAAAGAATAGAAGGCTGTTATTTCTTTTCTTTTTTTATTTGAAACAAACATATTTTCTTTGTCAAAAATAGTGCGAAAACATTGGAATCGATATATTTATATATAATAAAAATTATTGTTATTAATAAAAGAACAATACTTAAAAATTTATTTTCATAGAAAAAGCAGGATAATACATTAGATCACGTGATATTAAAGTACGTATTCAACGTAATTAAATTTCCTAGTTTCATGTAAATAAAATAGTGGGTATTTGAATTTTAAGTAAGTGTTATGAAGTTCATCATCTTTCTAGGAAAGATGTGCCCTAAAATTGAGTTGGAAGAAGAATCCTGTGTGAGATTTATTTATATATTAGTAAAAGAAAAATGGTCTAGCATTAAGGCAAGTATTGATATATTTATTAATAAAAAATAAAAACATACATATTTCAGAAAAAATCGGGAATGTCTTTGCCAAAACTTTCGCCATACTCTCTAAAAAAAGGGTGTCATCCCAGTGAACGCCTTTCTAGGTATTGACATACCATAGTTTCGAAATGTTAACCTTTGCTTGAATTTAGCATTATTACTGAATCTATCATGTCATTCTAGGAGAGTTAATTAAATATTAACCCGTGGCATCCGTTTAATAGTAATCAAAAATAAAATTTGTGCTTTAGACGCATTATTCCTAACCGATTGAAACAAAAAATTGACATATAACTATAATTAAAGTCAAAAAATAATGAACCAAATTTATATGACAGAATGCGTTTAAATCATTGCGTGTTTTAGTTATGACTTTTACATACTTCTGTAAGTACAGATCGATAGACGGTCAACACTTTGTTGGATTTCGTTCAAAATGTGGTATACGTCTATACTGAAGATGTTAAATCTATACCGAATTTTTTAGCTTTATTTACAGCCGGGTAGACATACTCCCTCAGAGTCGATTTTGTTCAAAATTTGAAAATCTACAAATTTTGTTTTAAGCTTGTTTACCAATATTTATATTCCTCCTCTAGCTGCAAGTGATTTCAGTTATCTTTGTCACAATCTGACTGATGGACATTTTCCATAAATGTGTCCTTCGAATGTGTGGAGATCTAAAATGAGGAGATTCGTCAAAATATCGAGTTCAAATTTTTTGATGATTACTATACTTTCTCTATATTTGGTATACGAGAAGTAAAAAGTGAACAATTTAATTTTTTTTCTTCAAAAAATTAAAGAAACGTTTAGGAAGGGGAAAATGCTGTATCTATTTTTCATGAGACGGAAAATTATAAATGAGAAGATAAGATACTATAAAAATGTAAAAATTGATTTCTAATCCTATCGAAATAATATTTTATTGCCAAAGTGGCTGCCTTTTGCCTCCAGATTATTCTACCAGAAAACTGATCGCCGGAAATTGAAATCAATCCCTAATATTATCAGAGATCGAATCTATTACCAAATAGATGTATCTTGCTTCCGGCTTTGTATTCCAGAAAATTGATTTACAAAGTTGTTCATCTATTATTTCATTGATTCAAAATAAGAAGATGACTGTGATTTAAAATTTCAATTCAGTTGTTTGGTAAGACTGAATAATTTGAATTTAATGGAGTCAGTCCGCTACACATTTCCGCGCATGGAAATTGAAAAATGTATATGTTACGAAATGAAAATTCTACAATGGAGTTAATGTCCTATGAAGAAATTATTATTAAAAAAAAATCTTAATACTAACATCAGCAGAACCACGGAATTAAACAATGGAATTAGTTTGAATTTCATCATAAATAGAAAAACTGTGTTATGGATTGTGTATCGAATTAAATGCAAAATATTTTTAATTAGTAAAAACATTATACGAGTGTAGTGAATAGCTTATAAGCCAGTCAACAGCTACGCTACCTGAACAATTGCTTTTGTATCGTGGTCATGTTACTGGACTGCGAACCACAAGGTCCCAGGTTCTGTCCTCGCACATCCCGATTCGCTACACGAGAATACAATTTGTGTCATTAAAAAGTTATTTTCTTGAGTTTTGAGACAGTGTAAAAACATTTGTGTGATATATCAATTTCGGAAGATACAATTGAGTAACGTACTTAATTTTATTTAATTTAATTAACTAATAGCTACATTAACTTTTGTAATTCAAGAGCTATATTTTCTATCAGCTTGATGATTAAATTCGAATCTCATATACTTTCATCTGTATATACATGTATACAGGGTGTCTCAAAAACCTTGACAGCGGCTTTTATTCCTTAAATATTGATCATGGATATATAATGTAAATTACAAAGTTGAGTAAAAAAAGATGCAAAATATTATGAAATCGATTAAAATTTCAGGGGATTCAAAAAATACAAAATTTAAATTTTTATACGGATCCGGTACAAAATTTTTTTTCAATGAGTAAAATATGCCCCCATCCTCTAATAAGGTCATGTACAAAATTTCAGCAATTTATCACAAAAAGTCTCAGAGATATGAAACTACATAAATACTGACTTAAACCACTTTTCGATGCCTGGATTCGCAAAGAGGAAAAATTTTGTCCGATGTTCGTATTTTAAGGATCGTACGCAAATTAACAAAGTAAGTAAGATAGAATAAATGAATAATAATTTTGCTATTAATTGGTTCAAAAGTATTATAAATTTGTAGAAATAATAACCCTTAGGAAAAATTACATAACTTAAAGTAAAGATTAAATAAAAGAAAGATTACATAAGGAAAGGTTACACAAAGGAAAGATTACATACGTTTTTATATAAGTTCATTGACTGTGCTATTTTTAAGTTATATTCTGTAATTCATATTATAAAATTTATAAGTATTTTTCATGAAGCATAGATTTTAAAATTTGTATTTAAAACTATAGATATATAGCGTATTTTATTTCCTTATGATGTATTCCTGCATCGCGTCATCCGCACTGAAGCTGTAAGCATTTACATTTTAATTTGTGATTGACCCTTTACCAACTTTGTTTTAACATATCTTTGAGAATTTTCATGATAAAATTCTGAAATTTTCTACATGACCTTATTAGAGGATGGGACACATTTTACTGACTGGGAATTTTTTTGTACGGGGTCCGTATAAAAAGTTAAATTTTGTATTTTTTGAAGTTAAATCCCCCGAAAACTTTAATCGATTTCATAACATTTTGCATTTTTTTTACCTAACTTTGTAATTTACAGTATATGTCTTTGATCAATATTCAAGGAATAATAGCCTCGGTCAAGGTTTATGAGCCACCCTGTATATAAAAACTACTAAGAGCAAATAAAATATAAACAGTCGTGAAAAAGTGACATTTTAGGCTTATACTTGTTTTTTAAATTAAATTTTCCTTTACGAGATTAACAATATCTGGAGGAGCAAACCTAAAGGTTCCATTCTCTGAATTACTAATCTCATAATATATTTCAATACTTGATGTAGAGCAGCTTAGCCAAAACTTGGCTCTTGCGCCAATTAGAATCCATCCAATCCAACAATGTAACAACAAACGATAGATTTCTTACTATAAACTATGACTTAAAACTGAATTTCATAATTACAAATTCAGATAAATTTCAAGTAAATAATTTTCATGTTAAACAAACAACGCACTTTTTAAAGAATGACAACGCTTATAGAAGTAAACAAAGATTTTAAATATATGCAATTTGATAATACTTTTATGGAAAAAATATGTTCTAAATTAAATTTAGAATGCATTTTTGGTTTCTTTTATTTATTTTTAGGGTGAATACTTTTGCCTTGGTGCAGCTTTTATGGAGGAGTATGGAGGAGTGCAGGTTTAATGGATACTAACACAATGTCTTAGTGTTTTTATCTCTTGTATTTCAGGAACCTTGGTGTTGTATAATTTTTATACATCCAACCTGATAATATAGATTTTCAGCCAGATGATGTGGCAACATTAGTTAAATGGAACAAAACTAGTGTCTGAATTTTAGATATTATAAGGATAAAGAAAAGTCAAGAACTCTATGTTTAAAAAATAAAAATAAATAAATAAATATAAGTAAATATCCGTTTAAACATTTTAAATAGATTGACAATGAGCCTGGTGAGATGAAATAAATAAAACTGACGAAATTATTAAGTGAGTCTATGATGTCAAGCTGAAATAAAAAGACTTATGATATATCAAATAAGGCATACAAATTTTAAAAGTACTATAATTTGGAAAAAAAATAAATAAACACTGGGAAAATTACAATAATTTTAAAATACCGAGCTTAATCTAAATTACAGTATCCACATATTAAAAGATTTGTTTTTATTCTAAATGATAAAAGTAAAAAGGAAATATCTGAAGAAATCAATTAAATACTGTTAAATCAGTGTAAAAATATTCATTAAAAGTCAACGGAAAGGTGCCTGGTAAGGAAAATAACATTACTAAAAAGCTAATTTTTTAAAAACATTTTAAGATATAATTATTTAAAAATTATTTTTTATGTAATGATATACGTCGAAGTTGTGGCAAAAAAAAAAAATCTTTACCTCCATATCATTCTCCTTAGACCGAGTGTGGGATTTTTTTAAAAGTTCAATCAGTCATTCCAGGAACTAAGAAATATATGCTGGAAATTTCGTGCGAAAATGTCCAGGGGTGTGGGATTGAACAAGATTAAAGCAAACAAATATACTGATTTTCAATTTTGTTTATATAAATAAAAAAAAACTTTAAGAGATAAATACTATTTTTCTGCCGCTATTACCATCAAGAAATTAAATTAAATCATGAGAAATCAAGTAAAGATTAATTTTAATTTCCAATAAAATTTCTAGAAAAAATGATTCATAAAACCATTACCAATCCAATGTCTTTTTTTACATTCCTTCTAATTTATGAATAACCAAATTCATTGGTTTTTGCATTCTTGAAGTAGTAAATAGAGTATTAAAAAAGCGTATACATTAAATTACAAATGAACTATAGAAACTGGAAGAGATGGAGAAATGGGGTAAAGTATTTATGTTAAGATAACCCTAAAAAAACTTTTTTAACTTTAAAATCAAGATTCAGAATTTTCGTTAAGAACCCCAGAGATAAAGCAGAGAATCTAAAATGCCTTTTATGTAAACATATTATATTTTCAAAACTGTACAAAAAATTTGTGAACAACTTTGTATTCATTTATTTTTGAATAAACTATCTTTCATCCGCTTTCAGATTATATTGTGTCTTTAGAAAAGTACTGTAAACTGTAAGCAATTTTATTTATGGTTACAAAATGTATTCAGACATACTAATATATTCAAAAGACTAGTAAACAGCGCCGACTATTGTAAGCTAGCTTTTCTATGCATTTCAGTGGTAGAATTATTCCCTGGAATACTGAATTCCTTTTCTGCTTTAGAATCTCAGCAGATATTGTTCCAGAGTATTTTTAACAAATAATTCGAGACTTCGTTGATACGGTGCTTTAATTTGGAGATTTTCCATTTTCTATCAAATACCTTCCTACTGTGCTCCATTGAGATTAAAATATATTTCAATGCCAGAGGTTTTTTTTTTCCATTTAATATAAGTGGGAGTAGTGGAGTATAATGCAAATGATATAGCTTCTAAAAGGGTGTCTCAAATTTAACGCAAGATTCGAATTTGCCATCATTCATGCTGTAATGTGTTGGCAACCCTATTAAAAATCATTTGACAGTTGATAATTTATGGTTAGGAAAAATGGAGCGTTACGCAATTGAACAAAGTGTTAATGGAAGATTTTTATTAAATAAAAAAAAACATTTTTTTCCCTTTAAATTGTTATATTTTAATTGAATCTTAAATTCCACAGGATAGAGTTATATATGGAATAACACATAGGGCAAATTGCTTGCATGGCTTGCTGGCACATGCTGACCCTTCTGCCAAAATTTCCAATGACCATTTTGAATAAATGTGACTAAATTTCATTGATGCAGCGTTGAATTTCCTCTTTCAGTGCACGCGTGCTTGTGGGATTTTGGCATAGACCAAATAACTCCATAAAAAGAAATCCATTGGTGCAAAATCGTGCGATCTAGGAACCTATGCTCAAATTTTCGAACTGTGGCAGTCAGACATTCCTTATTTTTGAAATTGTTCATTGTTCATGTTCTATCGATTATGCTGCATTGTTCTATCGATTAATGCTCCATTTATACTAACCTTAAACTATCAGCTGTCAAATGTTTTTTTAAAGAATTGCCAACACTTTACTGCTTAAATGGTGGTAAATTCAAATCTTACGTTAATTTTGGAACACCCTTTACTATTATGATTTATACAATCGGCTGGTGAGAAAAATCTATTATTCAAACGTTATATACATTTAAACATAAAAATTTAATATTAAAATACACTCAACAACAGCAACAAAAAAAGAAATCTCAAACAAAATTAAAAAATTTGAGAAACTTTTGTGATGAAATCGGAGACAAACTGAAAGACGAACTAATGCTGTCTGAATCTCAATTCATGGTGCTTTAGAATCCTAGAAGGAAATATGAGTTATTCCTACGGGAAATCTATTTGTTGTGCATAAATTTTTAATCGGAACTAATTCTTTCGACCCGGGTTGACTCATGCGGAAAATTCTGAATAACCGAATGCGACAACATTGGCGAGAACTAAGGTTCAGGCATAACAACTATCACCTGTCACGGTACAAACACTTCCATCCCGTTATCAGCAGGAGGTGATCAACCCTACAAAATTTCTGCACCCTCCAGGGCAGTGAGAACCAACTACCATTTGAAAAGTTTCTTTTCTCCCTATTTGAAGTGCCCTCATATTATTGTGCCAAATTTGAAATCCAACAAACTCTTTAAGAGGTAATGGAGACAAAAATGGAGACGAAACGCACACAAGCAGCAAATCATTATTGAACACAACTACAGCACAAAGAACTCAAAGAGAACTGTAGAATATTGTAGGATAGTTGGATATTAACAGTCTTCAATTATTAATTTCTCAACTACATTCTCTTTAGTCCACCGTTTCTTTTATAGCTCCCGTGAGTGAGCATCAAATGTTATTGAACAAACATTGGACTTGAGCATTAAAAGGCTTATCTCCAAGATTTTCGCATATTCGAAAATACTCAGTTTTGTGTCCAATTCGAAAATACTCAGTTTGAGATTTAAATCTATAAATTTAGTTTTAAGTCCATCTATCTAATTTCATCCTTCGGGCTGAAAGTGTTTTAGAGTTATTGTTGAAAACATCAGAGAGATATAGTTCCAAAAATGGGTTGTTTGGTCTTAGATGTTTGTTTAGTTGTCAAACAGAAACATCTGAAATGAGTTTTTTGAGTTGTCAAAATCTCAAGATCGAATTTTTTGACTATTGCAACAATTTCTCTTTACATACTTCGTAGACGAGAAAGTTTTAATTTCGACAGCAATAAGTAATATAAAAAATTTGATGAAATGAGAGAGTTATTTCATCCTTTTGGCTGAAAGTGTTTTAAAAAAATTGCTGAACAAACACAGAGAGACATAGTTCCAAAAATGTTTGTTTGGTTTCAAATGTTTGTTTAGTTGTCAAACAGAAACATCTGAAATGAGTTTTCTGGGTTCTCAAAATCTCGAGTTCGAATTTTTTAACTATTGCAATAATTTCTCTTTATATACTTCGAAGACGAAAAGGTTTTAATTTCGATAACAATAAGTAATATAAAAAATTTGATGAAGTGAGTGATTTATTTTGAATTTATAATAATAGCAAAACTGGCAATTTTAAAGTGCGTTTAGAATTAACTTTGAAATGTTTTTAAAGTTTAAGAAAAAATAGCATTGAAATACCTTTTATGAAATTTTAATGTGGTATAAAAATGATTGTTATGCAGTAATATTCTTCGAAATTATTAGCAATAAATAATAATTTAACTCTTAATCACTCCGAATATCTTTAATTAATTCAAATCTTAAAGGAAATATTGGGATTCATTGTATTGTTTCTTAAATGTATTGTTTCTTAAATGTATTGTTTCTTAAAGTTTATAATACAGCAGATTTATTCATATTAATAAAGAATCTATCATTTGTAATTTAGATATTTCTGAATAAACTAGAATTATATCTTGGCGAATTACAGATGGAGTGTTTGGAACTAATTTTGTCACGTGTCACTCGAGTTACTAAAAAAAATCTATAAGTTATTTAATGTGTAAAAAATATTTAAATATTTTAGATCTTTTAGAGTTTCAAGTAGAATTTTTAAAAGGAATGATTCATTATAATGACAATAAAATTTACATGAAATCAAAAATAGAATTAGATATAACTTGATTTTAAGATCAGAATTTAGGATTATTTTGTTTCAGTTTGTTTTGAGATTCGTTAATGCTTATTATTAGATAGCTTTTACTATAATTAATAGTAAACGGCTTGGATAAATATAATTAAAACTTTTAAGTTAGTTGAAAATTATTTAACTTAGAAGATACTATGGCGAAAGAAAGATTACTTAAGTCTATATTTTGGTAGAGAAAAAAATGAATATATACCTGAAAGTGTTGGGATGTTTTTCTTTGATTTACATATTGTTGATAAAAAACATTTTATGATTTTTAGCTTGGTAATGAAAACTTTCTTTTCCAAATTATTCTATTATTATCTTTTATACTTATGTATATAAGTACTGTTGAAAAATAAAAATCGTTGAAACTAGGTTTCATAAATGAAAAATCAATAGTTAAATGTATTTATAAGCTTGGAATGCAATAATTAATATTATTCGCTAATATAACAGATACTAATCATTATGTTTTACATTCATTGCTTTTTTATTTATTTAAATTTATTTAAATATTGTTAAAACATTATAAGGTAATCTAAGTTTCAAAACTAAAAAAAAATGTCAATAAATGTCGTAAAAAACATATATAAAATGTCAATATAAATCTATAAATTAGGTTTCATAAATGAAGAATCAATAGTTAAAGGCATTTATAAGATATGAATGTAATAATTAATATTATTCGCTGATACAACAGACATTTACCATTACGTTTTACATTCGTTGCTTTTTTATTTATTTAAATTTACTTAAATATTGTTGAAATATTATCAGTTAATCTAATTTCCAAAACTGAAAAAATGTAATTAATTTAGTAAAAAATATATAAAATGTCAATATAAATCGTATAAATTAAGTTTCATAAAAGAAAAAAAAAGGCATTTATAAGCTTGGAATGTAATAATTAATATTATTCGCTAATATAACAGACATTAATCATTATGTTTTACATTTGTTGCTTTTTTATTTATTAAAATTTACTTAAATATTGTTGAAACATTTTCTGGTAATCTAAGTTTTATAATTGGAAAAAAGTCAATAAACGTATTTAAAAATTTGAATTTTATAAAAAAATGCATTGAAAAATTTGAATTTAATAAGTATTTATGTAATTATGTAGAATAGTATTCAATACTTATTATCATTTTATATAGATCAATAAACCAATATCTGATGATAAATTAAATAAAAAAAAATTCAACAATTATTCATAATATTCTATTAATTTTTTAATAGGATAATTGTGATCACTTATTAGTTTTACATTCCTTTCACTTTATTTATAAATTTATTTAACAAAAATTAATTTAGATTAAATATAAATATTTATTGCGGAAAAAAAATATATATAATATTATTTTCTAAGTGAAATTTAGCCAATAAATTAATTTAAAAAATTATAATTCACTAATTAGTTATAATATTTAGTTATTTATTCAGTAGGACAATAATCATTATTGCAATTTTATGAAATCATATTATTAATAGCACACTACTTTGAGTAGGATTGATTCTATCTTTCTGGCATTATAATTTTGCTTTATTACTTCCTTCTCAGAAACTAATAAATCCCTTTTTCTTAAATAGGGCAAACACCTCAGACAAGAAATGAAATTTATAAAGCAGACTTTGCATATGCATTTCCACGGCACAACGAAATAAAGCAATACCGCCTTTAATAAACGACCTCCTATTATTGCAACTGATAGGCCTATTGTCTAGCAAACATAGCAGACATTTATTAAGGCTGAAACGTAAACAGAATGCCCCTAGAACCAAAGTATTGTTCTATAAATCCTTTAAGCGTAAAGCTTGCAATTTATTCGTAAGCCCAATATCCATGTCAGGAATGCGTTTTATTGTTGTTTTTTATTTTCAGAATTGCCACTCCTTTTTAAAGCGGGGGAAGGTTCCCGCGAGATCCCGCCAAGTGGCGGTAGATTGCGAGAATGGGTGTTGCCATGGTAACCGGCTGGATTATGCAAATGGATGAAAGGCGCAACGCCAGGGCTTATCTGGGACGGCATCTTATCCTGGATTCAGGAGTGAAAAGGGCAGTGCTGTCCCAAATCCCCCGATGGGAAAAACCGGAGTTGGGAAAAAAGTAGTTTCTTTTTTCTTTTCTTTTCTTTCTTTTTTTTTTTTTTGGTGCACCCAGTTTCTTTTTGAGAGAATAATGTAGGCGAAAAAACGCAACCAACACACACTGTGTGTCAGACAAACTTTATCATATATCACGTTTGCAGGGAAAAGATATTTGGAATCGGTGATTTTTGTGATATTTAATTTATAAGGTGTAGAATTTTTTTTTCTTTAGTCTTTTCTGTGAGTTATTGAGGTATGTACTCAAACTTTTTGACGAAAGAGATTTTTTGGTTGATATATTATCATCACTTAAAGGGAAGGATATATACAGTACTGAAAAACATTTCAATCCAAAAAAATATTCAAAAACTAGTAAAGACCATAAAATTTTATTTATTTAAAAAAATGTTGCAACTCCCAACCAGAAGGCTATGCATGTCCGAAAGCGGACATATCAAAGAATCATGAAAATGTAAATTAGGATATGGGATCTTGAAATTTTATTTTCTAGTTTCTTATTAAAGTCACCTACGTATCAACTCCAGATCAAATATCACCTAACAAAAACACAAGACAATTATTTCAATTCACAATACTTATAGACGATGTGCCTTCTTGATAATAATGCAATCTATAATATCTATTGCAGATTGCTGGGCACAGTTTTAAACTACCTCAGCCTCTTTACCAGATTGCTTATCGAAATCACAACCTCTATTTGTGACAAACAACTCAGAACATTATTTATGGATTATAAAAAAAATATTTGCGTTTTGTTATTTTATGCTGAATGACAACAAAGATCAATGCGCAGAGGTCTGCATTTTTATTATTTACATATTATATTCTCCCCACGTTGACTAGTTGGAGATGTTACCAAAAAAATTTTTTTCAGTATCTTATTAAAATTTTCTATTGGACATTACATTTTTTTTCCTGCTACGGGGTCACTATTTGATTCGATAAGTTTTTAACGATTAATTGTGATTTGTGTTCGAAAAAAATTTCATTTCATATAAATTCTTTTAGTTCGTGACCTTTTTTTGTTCACTTTTAATCCTACTATATATTTACATGCAAATTATATATATTACATACAAATTATATATATTACATACAAATTATATATATTTATATAATAGAGATTTAATTCTGTATATTGATATTTATCTATCTGGTTCTCTTTGTCTTTGAAGTTATCGTGTTTAACTTATATTCGAACAGACGGACAGATGGACTTCCTTTAAGCGGATTTTGCACAGAATTTGATAGACATCTACACATTTGGTAGAAATTCCGCATACCAAACTTCAACCATCTAGATCAAAGAGATTTAGAGTTATGCCTGTTACAGATAGACAGATGGACATTTTCTAAAAATGTGCTTTTTGCTTTTCAAACTGACGTAGACATTCTCAAACTCGGAGATTCGTCGAAATCACGAGCTCGAATTTTTTGATGATTACTATACTTTCTCTATACTATGTATACGAGAAATGAAAAAGTGGTCAATTTGAAATACATCTGACAAATATATATATTACTTATGATTTTATGATGTCATGGGACTCAATTATGTTGATAATGTCCATGTATGCTCTCAACAGAAGAGTATAGAATAATAAAAATTATGTATTCATTATTTAATTCATCAGATTCATAATTTGAAGCTTGAAAATGTTTTATTGAGATAATTATGAATTTTGGAACTCAACACATTTTAAAGAAGTAAATTTTTAAGTCATGAAATATTAAAAAAAAAACATTTAGCAACCCCATTTTAAGAGGGTCATCAACATTTATTCCACCCTTACTATTCTTTAGTTTACACTTTAGATGCAAATATTTCCTTTTTTCGTCGGCAATTTATCAAATAAAGTGTTGTGGACAAAACTTGCGTGAATTCGATAAAGAAAGAAAATGTCGTGTGATAGCACCGTAGATATCATTTTATCTTTTTTCTTCCTTCTTTTCTTTTTTTTAATAAGATGTGTCGTTTCTTTCAGAAAATGCATGTTTCTTCTAAATTTTTCTCTCAAGAGAGGAGCGCTGGGTGGAAGTATTATATTTTTGATAATAACTACTCTTCATAAACACATCTGCTCGAAAAGTGCCATTTAAAAAAAAAACTGATGTCTTTTGCTGCAACGACATATCATCCAGAGAAAATAATGCTGTTGCGTGATTCAGATGTGGGTAAACATAAACAAGATTCATCTTCCATAAATTGTTTGCGTAGAATGTTTAAGATCCTGTCTTTTTTTACCTTCCATATCATACATGAAAAATATTTGTCAGAACCACTGATAGAAAAAGATAATATCAACCTTATTTGAGCATTGAAACTTATTTAATTTCAAAAATGACTTCTTCAAATTTTGTTATATTACAAATAAAATACCAAACGAGAAATAAATAATTGGAAGAAATATAATTATATTTTCGCTAAGCGTTTTTTCCTTTTTTTTTTCACTTACGAATTACTAGAAAAACCAGCGGAAATAGTCTCCCCGAAATTTCTCGCATGCACTCTAATAAACTCTTCAGGCCCGAAAGGACTTACTTGGCATTGACTCTCAGTAATTACGAAATATTAACTTTTGGCTCGAATTTAACTTTTGTACAGAATCTATCTTGTCATCCTTGGCGAGTTATTTGGTGGTTAATCATGGCATGCATTAATAGTATCCAAAAATGAAATGTATGTTTTAAATACGACTTCTCAACCACTCGCAATTAAATTTTGATTCAAAATTGCACTTATTACAATATCCCATGCCACATTTGATATATTTAAATAACTGCGTTTTTAAATTATCGCCTTTTTTTTTCCTTGAAATTACAGACCGACAGACAGTCAACTCGTAGTTATATTTGGCTCAAAATTTGAAAGATATTTTCAATATATTTCTGAAATTTGTTTACCAAATTTTATTTATCTAGCTCTGTTCATTTTATAATTATCGTGTTAACCTATATTCGGAGAGAAGGATAATCTTATTTCCTCTAAGCGGATTTTCCCCAAAATGTTATAGGAATCTGCAAATTTGGCGTAAAGATCGCATACCAAACTTATCTGAAAGTATTTTTGAACTAACATTGTCACAGACAGACTGATGGACATTTCCTAATTTTCTAAATATGTGTTTCCTGAACTCAGTGTGTTTAAAAAGTGGAGATTCAAAATTACGAGTTCGAATTTTTTAACGATTACTATAATTTCTCTAAACTACGTATACGTGAAAGTAAAAAAAAAAAAAAAATCTTGAAGACCAAACTTGCCGAAACACGAAAGAAAAAACTTTTTTAAAATACTAAACAGTATTGCACATGATAAAGTTATTTTAAATTTGCACTTGTGGTATTATCAACGATTTTTAATATAATTTGCTTGTCATTTAGAAGCTAAATTTTCGTATTAATAAAATCATGATAAAACAATACAAAATATAAGATGTTTCCAAATATTTAAAAAAAAACATACAAACAATTCGAGAGAACTAAATATTTATGAATTGACAATATGCTATTTCTGTGAATTAAAGACTATATTTTGGTAGATGACATAAAATAAAGAAGAATTCTTAGAATTTTTGTAATGAATAAAATTCAAAAATTATTTCATAACCTTTTCCGTATTAATTTCAAATAATTAAACAAAATATAAGAAAAGATTATAACGACAAAAAATTGGCATCTCTAAAGACTTAATTTTTTTATATCTCACATTTAAAAAAAAAACGTGTTTAGGTATCTTAAAAAAGTGCGAACACTGAGTAGTTTAAAGAATCATTTTTATAAGTATCTTTATTATTTCCATTTATTATTTTTTTAACAAATATAAACAGTTTTTAACAAATACTAAGCCAAATTGTTGAATTACATAGCCAAACCTATAATTTTAGAATTATTATTATTAAATTATCATAAATGTTTCTATATAAGAATAAGATTTCTAATCATATTTCATAAAGAATATGATTACAAATCATATTTTAAATAAAAATCACTAAAAACTAATTATCATTTATGGATTCAATTTTCCTGTTCATAAAGCAATTGAAAAATGCATTAATTTTTTTTTTCTAAAGTAGAACGGTAGCCTCCGTTTTTTGCAATTTTATTTTATTTAGTTTTTTTCGCAAAATAGAATTTATTTGACAAGCATTTTTTTTGGAGCAATAGCCAATTTGTATCCCAGCATTTTGAAACTCCAACCATTTTCCCCTCCTCTTAAAAATAAAATGCTTTGCATGTAATTCATTAGAACAAAATGAAGATACAGAAATAAAATACGCTGCTATAGTGCCGCAGTCACATTTAGCTCGAATATTAAGCGAAAGAAATAAACTTTCTCGTGGCAACCGAGTACAAATTGAAATTTCCTGTAGGAGATATACCGACTGATTCGTTTAACCAGGATGCGTAAAACGGCAGTTGATGTGGGAATTCCTGCAGCTGCGCTAGAGGAATTTCCAACAAAGCCTGTTAAGGTTCTTTTTCTGCCGGATGGTGCGCTAAATCAGGAAAATAGGAATAAAAGAATAAGGAATTACCACAGAAGAAGAAAGTACTAAAAATTATGAACGAAATCATTCAATGAAAAATTTATATCATTTAAAATCTTTTTATTTTACTTTATTTTATTGTAAACTCAGGAGGAAGAATATGCTTCGGAAAAGATTCGTAGTAATTTTATCACTGAAAAAAAAATTGGGCAAAGAAGTTTTCTGTATTTTGCAAAGTATTATCCAACAAAAGTGATACAAATTTGTTACAAAAGTAAGAATCTTTCTTTCTCTCTCTTTCTGTATATATATATATATATATATATATATATAACTTCCAAGTTTGTATTATTGAATATTCGACCAGCGAATAACTCTTTTGAAAGTAAAGCAGGTTTTTCTCCACTGTTCTGAATATGCAGCCAAATGGCATCATTATTAAAACTTTAAATACCTTAATTAATAAAAAAAGCTGCTTAAATTAAAAATATTCGGGTACAAATTTTGAAAATAAAGGAACACGCACAAATTTTTTGTTTTTGTGTTTTTGAGTTATTGTTTTCGCAAAAATTCACATTAAGAAATCATTACTACAATGTCTGATGATTATTTGATTTGGTAAAAAATATGAAGCAAAGCATACTATATTTGCATTTAACTAAAGATTAAAAGAAGAATATACTCTTTTTCTTTTTCCTTTTGACCAACTAGGTACAAAACTTGATTTAATTCATCAATGCTTTCATGCTCTCTAACTCAATATGTTATAATATGTATTTAGTTAAAGGTTAAAATAGGAAAATTAAATTCTTATATTATAGAGCATGTCTGGGATGCTCTTGGAAGAATCATAACAGGCCGCAATCCGTCACCACTTAACAAAAAGAAAAAAAAAGGCTGTGGTGCTCAAGCAGGAGAGGTTGAGTATAAGCATTTTTGCTAAAATATGTTACATTGAGAAGTCGATATATATCTTACAGAAGATTCATGTAAGATTTTAATTTCTGATCCTTTCCTTATTCTTCCTAAAAATATAAATAATATTTTTTAAGCACAAATTTGCAATACAATTTTAAAAATTTGACATCTTCAACGATGGATTTCTAAATAGTTAATTGCGTCGCAATGCTGTGAAAGGGCTACACGCAGTTCAAACACGAAATTTTACTATGTTAACTGTTGTGTCCGCGTAATTACGGAAAGGGGTTGCAGTTGCTTCTGGAGATAAGCGCCCCTGAACACCGAAGGGCAGAAGTCTGACTTTTAGCTCACGTCTAGATGACATTCTGTTGCACCACTCCTTTTTGCACGGGGGGTGGGGGTGCGCATACACACATCTCGCATGTAGAACACAGGAGGGAAGAACAGCCATACCCGAACCTGGACTCGAACTCGGGACACCCAGAAGACGAGGAAGACGCGCTAACCCTAGGCCAGGACGCCGGCACCATTTCACTTGATAAACCAATAAAATATTAAGAAATAATTATTCTGCTAAATATTTTGGTAGAATATTAAGATAATTTTAACATTTAACAAATATAATTTCTCAGGTTCCTATTTTCTTCATGACGTTCGTTTGGTTATGAGAATTATTTTAAAAACCGAACATTTGGTTCAATAATCTTTTGCACAAACATGGATGAAGAGGGACTATAATCATAATAAATAAATAAAAAACAAATATACCTTCATAAAATATAAAAAAAATATCAATCTAAATTGAAACATTAACATGTTAAAAACATGCAGAAATTTGGAAATAAATTGCGCAACTTGTTAAACCAGGGACATAATAACGTGCTAATAACTAAGCTGCTATTAAAATACTTGAATCCGCCATTAAGTTTTGTTATATTATATTTTATCCATATATTTTTTGCCCTTTTATATTTATATCTTTAATGCCATAAAACTTATAACTTATTCTTTCGAGCAAAATATTTTTGTTCCCTTAATTTATAATCACCAGTGTATAATTATGCTTTAAGAAAATAAATTTCAGATAATTAAAAATTGCTTTGAAGAAAGCGAAAATCGATTTTAAAACCATTTTTTTTAAAATCTTTTGTAACTTTATGGAAGAAAAAAGTCTGTAATATTTTTCTAATAAAGATGCAAATTTCCAAAATAAATTACTCTCTAAGAAGCTTTTCTGAGAATATTCTGCAAGTTTTTGTAGCACTTTCAAAAGGATAAATTTAACCTTGCCTTCTTATTTTAAAATATGAATATACATTATAAATAAAAAAAAGTTTAAAAGAAATTAATGATATACTTATAAAACTTAAAAAAACATTAAAAGTTTTAAAAATATGACACCTTTTGGAAAAGGAATTGCCTTCTTTAATTTTTATTGATGAAAGAAAAAGGCTTTTTACCTTATAAAATGGAAACGTGTTTTTCCATGGAAGAAAGAAACTGCAGTTTTGATATCTTGAAAATGTCACTGAAAGATCTTTTTGAATTTCGTTTATCGTTGCACAATTTCGCTTTTGTGTTGGGATATTTCATATTTTAATCCCTCCCTTTAGGCTCGATTCAGTGAAGAACACGTTTCAGAAATGATTTGCGAATTGTCGACGATTCCCGTGGTAGTCATTTTCAATTCGAACTTTTAAGCCTTTTTCCGAACGTAAAGCCAGAACGTTCGCCCCTTTATTTTTAACGGAATGATAAAGACTGGAATTTATGTTATAACTAGTTTAGCGGGAGGGCCTCCCCCAGAAGTTTTATCGCATACTTTCTTATAATGGTGATATCCTCATCCTGCTTGATAAAATTGTGGTTCTTGAGCAAACCCATGAGTCTTTTTATGGTATTAGCGCATGATACTGGCTGATCATTAAAAAATCTATCTCGTATCGATATAGTAACTATCATAGCATTCACAAGAACGGTTACTGCTAAAAGAACAGGGATAACCTGGTTGGTAGGGCGTTGGACTCGTATTCCTTAGGTTGTGAGTTCGAAACCCGCCGGCCTCAGACTCTCTGTGTGGGGTAACTCGCGCACGCATAAATCCGTCGTGGTCACAAAGCTCTCTGTGCCAGTATGGCCTCTGGGGGTATTGGTTCAGAGGTGATCGTTCTCTAATTCATGTCTAAATTACGATCTGTGGATATGAGAATGAAATACATTAATCATGCATGATATCAATCATGTATTCATGATATGAATAATGAATTGGGGCGGAATCAATACGTGAAGTCCGCCTCGTAAAAAGGGTCCTGACGCGTAAATAGCTGACTCGTACTCTTGGCCCCAGTTGGAGCTACTGAAAAAGCGAGAGTCTCTCATTCGGCTTAAATCGCTGACACATAACTAAAGGGCCATAAGTTGCAACGAGAATGGAATAAAATTTTATTCATGGTATTTTTAACCCTTAACTGGGGAGGTGAAATTTTAGGACTGAACTGGGCAGGTGCGGTCTACACGACCGCATTTCATTTACACTCAAATTAAATTTTCTAATGAATGTATTAGTATGAAAAACAGCCAATATATTTTGCAGATCTTTTTTTTTTTTGATATATAGATATGTTTTAGAAATTTTCCAAAATATATTATCATCGAAAAAAGTAAATGCGTCGGAACATACATTTTCTTCTCAAATTACATGTTACAATAAATAATATTCTTGAAAAATCATATTACTTTTTTACTTTTTAAATCATATTTACTTTTACAGTATATGAAGGTATATAGAATACAATATAATGTAAAATTCAACTATTATAAGAAAAATAAAAAAATTGACAATAGGTAAAATTGGCCCATTTTTTATCGGTTTGCGTGATTTTCATAACACGGTTTTCTAGGGCATTTTAAACATATAGGTTAAGAACTGGTATAAAAATCAACCTATAAATACTATATATATATCTCTTGGTATATTAATATATTTTATAAATTTTTCAAAATACATTATGACTAGAAAAATTAATTATGTTTGAACATACATATCAAAATCACTTGAATGCGAACTTCATCGAAAAACTCTTCTGTACAATTATCCTTATCACTAAAATCACTTTCTGCTTCATTTAAAAGTATCTGGAGCACTGTTTCATAATAGGATCAGTAAACTAGATGTTATTTCGGGGCCCAAGTTTTAGCGCCATCTGCTAAGCCTTGTTTATCACTGGGACACTAACAGGGAGATTCGGCCTTAGAGACCGCGCTCGAAGAAATAATTTTAAAAAGCATCTGCTGAAACCGGTTGAAAAAGTGCACGTGTATTGAAGGTCACAAAACAGGAAGCTACAGGGTCAATCCATTCAATTGAGCTAAAAATAGAATAAGAGTGATAGAAAATCGCAGACTGCACATCCCCAGTTAAGGGTTAAGTATGCGGTTCAGAATCATACAAAAAACATAAATGAAACTCTAAAAATTATGGTTACAGTGACAAACTTTTTAAAAAAATGTCCATTTTGATTTAAAAAAAAATTAAATATGTAATCCATTTTAAAACAAAACATAACAATGAATAGTGTTTGAACCCAACCTGTATTACCTGTAGCACGAAAATTCCCAGTGCTATACAGACTAAGAAGAAAAGAGAAAATAACTGTGGTGCACCTACCAGATACGTGATGTTCAACAGATTCCTCTAGGCATGGTACGTGCGTTAGATCTAGGCACTATTTACCTCATGCAAAGTGCTTGATTGAAGTAGGTCAGGTGGAAAATTTGTGAAACACAATAAAATGTTTGCTTCTGTAAAGCTTTCTGTTGCTTCTCTGCTGTGATTGGTTGTTTTGTATTTTCTTCTTAGTCTGTCTAGCACTGGTGATTTTCTTGCTGCAAGTATCGTTCTAACGGTATTTTTGATTTTGCGTCTGGAGAACACATACCAATAAGAAATGTTAGTGTTGTCATTTGAAAATTTGGAAATTTTGTATTGTAACCGTAACTGCTAGAGGTTAATAGTTATTTTTTCATCATTCTGGAGCGCATATCACAAAATATCTTAAACCCAAATTTTATTATCTTCCTGCAAATGGTATGATAGTTACGGTTCCAGATATCTGGTAATTTTTTTTAATAATCACCCGGCATATGCTAAACATTGATCAATGGTGTGAATCTTGAATTTTACTAAATCTAGAATGTGATATTTGGAGACTAATCACTGGCATGCAGTTAAAATATGATTGTTCGAAATTAAATTTTTATTATAAATATCAACAGACAGACAGTCAAACCTTTGACAGATTTTGTTCATAATTTGTTAAGAATCTACGTTTTAGATGTTGAACGTGTGTGCTAAATTTCATTTATCTAGATCTTTACATTTTGCAGTTATCGTATTTAGTCGTATTAGAACATCTGGAAGATAAACTCCCTCTAAATGGATTTCGTTCAAAATTTGAAAAAATCTGTAAAAGTAGTTTACATTCGATATGCCAAGTTTCATCCATCTAGTTCAAAAGCATCTTGGAGATGCGTTCACAGACAGATGGACAGATAACTGAACATAGTTTCAAATACGTGTTTTTAGATATTAAGATTTCTGAAATGTGGAATTTCCGCAAGACCTCGAGTTCGAGTTTTTTGACGATTATAGCAAATTCTATTTGAATGCGAGAAAGTAAAAAGTGGACCAAGATTCTAAATAGCGAATAATATTTTTCAAGTTTAAATATCACCTACTCAATTTTATAATATATTCAAAAAAGATGATACAAAATATAAAATTATATGGGAAAGAAGTTTATATTACTTTAATAATTAATTACGAAAATAAAAAGCGAATTAAAAATTAGTTCTTTAATAATGAATTGAAATTTCTGTTGGATGTAATAAACGAACAGATTCTGAATTCAATAAAATTTGAATCAATGAAATCTTTTTCTTAGGGTGATAGTAAAAGTATTATATTTCAAAATTTTATATTTTTTTGTATAAATGTCGTTTTATTTTTGATTTAATGAATGTTTCTCGTATCTCCCGATTTTTGGTAAAGTAAAATTTAATATTAGAGAAAAATTAACTTTGACTAAAGTTCGAAGAATTTTAGATATAGCGTTTAGGATCAAATATTTTCTTGCTTACGGTGGTGAAAAAAATGCGAAACTGGAATAATAATTGAGGTATTGTTCTAGTTGTATCAAAGAAAGTAAAGAATAATCACATCGTAAGCGTGTTTTTATTTTTAAATTTTTTTCTAAAAATGAATTATATTTATTTAGAACACTGAAAACGATAAAAACTGAAAAGTATTTGTTACATAAAATCTTTGACACAAAATATTAATTTTAAACAAATAATTAATTTTTAAATGAAGTTTTATTTCAAAAAAATTAATGAATCATTTTTATTGAAGAGTTATTGGAAGTTCAGTATTTTATTTATTTTGTTCACACTTTTTAAACAACGTTGGAAATATTTTATTTAACATCATTGTACAATATTTTGAAAACTATATTGTAAATTTTACATTTAACGCAAAGGCATCGCAAAGTTGTAAAATATTTTGGACACTATTTAGTAATATAATAAATATGAGAAAAAAAACCGAATACCGTATCAAAGTTATTGTTAAAAAATTAAAAATATTAAAAAAAACATCCTAAATTTTTAAATATTTGTTATCGTGAAGTTCTAGTAAAGAAGTAATATTTATTGATTTTACTCGAAATCTTATTTAAAAAATTCAGACTAATAATTTTTTATTAAAAAAATTGTGAAATACTGTATTAAACTGTTTAAAATTCTACATTTAATAATGTTGAGAAATATATCGAAAACTATATCGCTCCGTTTAACATGATCGTGATGATTATATTAGAAATTCTATGTTTGAAATATGAAATAACACTTTTGTCTTACAATTATTTTTGTTATTTACATGAAGTGACCATTAAATGTGGAGTAAGAATAATTCTAATTTTTTTCATATCTCAGATTTGATTTTCTGCTTCGATTTTTTTTTAATGTAGAAATCGGTTTGAATAAAATGTCCGACATTTCCCCTCATCTATTCATTTAAAGCAAAAATAAACAAATGTTAATTTTTATTATTAAATAATAAAAGTCAAATCACATTTTATTCTAACTAATTGAAATTTTTCTTTGTGAACTCGGAAATATCAACTTAATACAATAATTCGTCGATCTCTAAAATTACGAAAGTGAAGAAAAATTAAATATTTTTCAAAAAAAAAAATTAAGTTTTTTTGAGAAAACATTTTTTTTTCTCGAAAATAATTTAGATATTCAAAATCGGATGCCTAGTTCCATTCAGTTTAGAAATTGTATACAGTCCATTTTCAATTCTGGTTTTTTTTGCTTAAGAGATAAAATATTTAGATAGAAGAAGAGATAAGAGATGTTCTGATATTTTTTTTTCTTCTTAGAAATTCGCCCTTAAAATAGAAGATTTTAGACGCAAAATAAATAAAAAAATATCTAGTTCTGAATAAGCTAAAGTATAAGAAAGAACGAAAAACCTGAGGTTTACATCCCAAATATTTAGTTTATTGGGTTTCTGCATCTATTTGTGGCATTCACCCATATTTTATGCCGAACAAACAACGTTTTATTCTTTTATTTATCGATATATTTACAATATCGATATATTGGTTGGAACACACATAACGGAAGCGATTTTTAACGGATCATTACTATCGAATTTTTCGAGATATCTTTGGTGAGTAATATATATATATATATATATATATATATATATATATATATATATATATATTAATCGATTGCATGTATGCCCAATATTTTAATCGCCTTTCACGGGTGTAAAAACTTTTCTAAGCGATATTGACATATGGAGTTTTGTCCATGCTTTCATTCAGAAACCATAAACGGTAGAAAAATATGATTAAGATATTTCTCCCTTTCGTTCAGATTAGATATTTACTTCTTGCTTTTAAGATTTGCTTTCTATAATTAATAATAATGAAACACATCCAATTTCCAGAAAGAACTATGGTACAAAGGAGTTTTTTAAGAATTTAATTATTCAAAATTAATTTTATTAACTCAACATTTTTCAATTTATATTCGTAGTGAAGTTCTTTGAATTGAACCGAAATAATTGAACTGAGTTTGTTACCTAAATTATTTGCATGCTCTCAAGTATTATTTTGGAATTTAGATGGAAATGTGTTATAGTAAAGGTAAAAAATGTCCCAGACAATTTTATTTTGCTGGCGTTTATGGTATATTGAAATTAAAAGCATCATTAAAATTTCAATATCAACGAAATGTCGGTTTAAAATAATTTCAAAACTTCCAAACTTATGCCAAAAATTTTGGCATAACTTCCAGAAATGTTGCAATAAAAAAATTATTTTTACATGATCCTAAAATACAAAAAGATATTTTTTTTAATAATGCTAATTTAATATTCGTGCAAAGAATTCCTAAATATTGGAATTTTTTTATTTTTTTTATTTTCAAATTTCCAATAATAGATTATCATTGCCTGAAATGCCAACCGTTATTGTTTCATCAAACATTTATCGTGCGTTTCTTCCTTTGTTTCTAGGTAAAGAAGAGGAATTTAATTGAATCTTTGTGAAGTTTACAAGAAATGAAGGAATAATAATAATAATAATTAAAAAACTGTGCAGAAGAAAAATGAATCAGACATTTACATTTTCAATAGCCCAATGATGTCATATGCCAACCTATGATTTCTGTAAGAAAAGTTCATACACAGATGAATAGGAGATGTATAAGAAAATTAAAATAGAACGATTTTAATTTATGAAAGCTTAACGACATTATGGAGAAAAAAGTTCAATTTTAACGGTTTAATTGAAAGTAAACATAACCAAAATATCCAGTATACCAGCCGTCGCTAAAGACGACTGGTTTTTACCGAAAAAGTACATATAAAATGCAAAAAATTACAATATTAAAAAAGTACATATATGATTGTAAAGAAAAACATCAATAATGAACGAACTTATTAATTAACGGCGAAAGGACCCAAACTCGCCAAATGTCACACCAAAACGCGCCAATCTATGAGTTCTTTTCTAATTTACATCTATTTCAACTGTTTATACAAAATTTTCAGGAAGAAAATCATATTTTCGCCAACGAAAATATTGTCAAAGAATCGCCAATCATTCATCGTCAGTTACTAAGTTTTCAATGAGCATGTACTTGGATTAAAAAAAAAAGTTATGGAAATTGTGAAATTTTTAAATGTGTCTCTAAATTCATCGCTTTAGATGAAACAGTGAAAAATTAATTCAGTGGAAATATTAAAATTAGCTGATTTTGAAATTCTACAAAAATGTTCTTTTGCATTGATTTCTGCCAAAATTTAAATTCAAATTAACCAAATATTAATGATCCAAAAATTAAGACTAACACTAATGATGGTATTATCCAGAATTTATGTTACATAATGCTTCGCTTAATTTATATGAAAAGTTTCTTACACTTTTTAATAATATTTTTTTCTAGTCTACATGAAATATCATTTTTTTACAACATGGAAGATATCTGTGAAATTGTTCTGTTGAATTTCGTCTATCGTTTCAAAATTTCCCTTCTGCTTCTGAATATTTTATGATTTAATGCTATTCTGGGGATAAGATTCAGTGAAAGGCTCGTTTTAGATATCAATTGTGGTCTTTTGCTGCTTCCTCAGATTCTTATTGCCGATTTAAATTTCCTGTGTACTTAAGTAAAGGTAAACATTTTCTTTTTCCCAAAATCACAGCTACAATCTTAAGTGAAGCGATAAAAACTGAATAGATGCTTCTTCTTGCGTACAGCCGACCACCCCGCCACCACTGAACGTAGCAGTATCGACAGGATTTGTTGTGGGCGACTGCTATCTGTAGCATTGTCCATCCTTGCATTGACCGATTTGTCAAACTGACATTCTCTTCGAGGTAATTGGCCACAAAGTGGTCCATTACTGTCCTTCTTCCTTATCCACAAACTCTCAAATAGTGACTGACAATTTTTGACATCATGTCCTTCAAAGTTTTAAGATTACCTGGTACCATCAGTACTGTACAGTCATAATTTATAATTTTCTTAACTCCGAGATTTCAATACATTCCTTTAAATAGTGGTAAACAGTACCGATTCCTCCCCAACTGCATTTATTGTCCTGCATTCTTGCAAATCTTTGGAAATATGCAGGAAATCTCCCATGTCCTGATATAATTTGAATTATCAGTGGATGGTATCTTCTTATTTTTATTTCTGGATTAGGAATAAAATCGAAAGTTACTCCTCCGTTTTTGGACATATACCATCTGTCAAACCATAGCTTCATCCATCTGTCAAACCATTTATTTCTTAATTCCCATTTTAAGACACCATTTGATTTGGGGACAACCATATCAACACCCTTTTCTGTGCCGCCAACTTTGCATATTGATCCGCCTTTTCATTACCATATATTCCAATATGGGCCTTAACCCGATTCAACTCTATCCACTTGTTAGTTTTTTCACTTTTTGTCTTTTCTTTTATCGTCCATATTTCCTTGTTACAATTGAGAGATGATTGTATGGCTTGTAGGACTGACAGAGAATCTGAAAAAATTGAGCACTTCTGTCCGTCCTCCACCCTTTCACAATATTCAATGGCCATCTTTAAAGCTTGCACTTCTGCCTGGAAACTTGTGGCACGGTTCGATAATTTCACAAGACTTTTATCGATCTCCTTCCCATAGTAGTATACTACTATTTCAGCTCCTACTATATTTTCATCTTTTTAACCATCTGTAAAAATTTCTATTCCATCCATATCTGGGATTTTCATTTGAAAACCATGAATAAACCATTCGGCAGGATGTTGTTCGAACTTGTCAAAATACATCTCATAATCCTTTTTGCTGAAGCATTTGTTTCCTATTTTAACTTTATTACTAGAAGTTCTTATTTGAAATTTAGTGAAAATTTCCGTTGCTCTGAGGTCCATTGGCAACATTCCCGTTATCACTTGAAGGGCTTATGTATAAATAGTTCTATATGCCCCAGACATAATGATGAGAGGGCGCCGTTGAATTGAATTTAATGTTTCTCTGATTTTCTTTAGATTCAGGCTATGTCCCCATGCTCCGTGCCCGAAAAGAACAAATGGCTCAATAGCTCCAGTGTAGATTCTTCTTAGATGGTATTTCCTTTTTCCATAAAATTTATCCGTAACTGTCACTAGTTTATATGTTAATACATCCACTTTTCTCTTGACCTTACTAAAAGTGTTAATTACGTCGTAAGTGTTAATTTACTATCCGATGTAACTCCCAAGTATTTAATTTGATTTGACGCATTTATATTGTTATTGCCCATTTTTATGTTAGGTGGATCTGTTAATTTTAAACGTTTTCCAAATGTAATAGGCATCTGAATTGTTTTCCTTTCATTAACCTCAAGTTTATGTATTTTGACCCAATTTACTAACCTATGAATGATTTTTTTTCCTTTAATTTCCAGTTCATCTTTTGTTCTTCCCAAGATTATTAGTAGAACATCATCGGCATACGGCTGTATAAAGTAGTTCACTGGAAGATTGATTTTAAATGCAGAATTCATAACCAAGTTCCAGAATAGTGGTCCGTTGCATGAGCCCTGTGGCCCTCCGCTATCCATTATAAATTCCCAATTATTCTCTCCATCTTGGTAAATACATTTCCTTTCATTTAAATAATCTTTAATCACTTCAAAAAGATTGCTCGGGCAATTCATTTTTATAAGGGCATATAAAATGCTTTTCCTCCATACTGAATCAAATGCTCCAGCTACATCCAAAGATATAACTGTTGTTTTTAGTTTCTGAATCAAATAGTCCAATCGAAACATCATTAGCATACCCTGTTAGAGTATCCCCTGTCCAATTAGCTAGGAAGGGAAGTTTCGAGACGTGTTCGAAATCGAACGAGCCACTTAAAGATCAGGCAATTATATTAAAGGCCGAGCCGTCCTCACAGGTAAACCTACCAAGCGGAGAATTACTGAGTTTTAATTGATACCTGAATATTTTACCTTTAAATAAAAATTATCTGATACAATTATTTTATTAATTCGGGAGGTTTAATGACGGCGATGAAGAAGACATAAATGGTAAAGTGACTGAATATTTTTTCGTGTCTAACGGAAGATATTTTAACATCGCTGGTTGACGGGAATTGTTTTAATTGAAGGAAATAAATAAAAATTTTAGCACTAATCATTAAAGCTGTGTAAACTGTTAAACTAATAAAGTATTTGATATATCACGTTTTAAACTGAACTTTTATTCTGAGGTTCTTCAGGGAAATTTTCATTAGTGATAGACTCTATATAAAATAATAATAATGTTACCTTATTACAATTAATATAAAACATATTTCATCTTTTAGACATGATAAGATAATATTTTCTTAGCAAGTTTTTGAAATATGACTCAAAAGAAGATAAAAGAATTTAATATTAAGTTCATTTTAAACTGGTTGTAATCAAAATAATTTTATGCAAGCAGAAATCATGTAAAATTAAGAGTTAAGAGTTAGGCTGGTAGAAGCATTTTCTTCTTAATTCTATTGTCTTAAGCTCAAATCTTCCAATTAATTAAATATCTAAAATATGAGTTATATGTAAGTAATGTCTGTGTGTTATTCTTGTGGTTATCACTTTTGTGTGCTTTTCGGTTAGCCGGGAGCAACGAAAGGACCCCAAATAATTTAGACATTCACCAAACGTTTTTGGCGATGTATTTTTTGGCACGGGTCTAAGTTATTTGCAACTTTTGTTTAAACCTGGTTAACCGAAAAGTACTCACTTTTGCATTATTTTACTTTGCAGATAGGTGATGCTCAGTAAGAAAGAAGACAGCCTTCCCAGAATTCATTCACTAGTCTCCTCAACCTACCAAGAGGTTGTCTAGGAATGTTGGTTATATTTGTTTTCAGATAAATCATTTAGATATAAGTTCATGTCCATGATTCCAAAATTAATATCTATGCAGTAGTATTTTTTTTAATTTTTAAATGGTTTAAGAAATTTTTGATAAATTTTGGTTAGTTTGAAGAAATAAAAATGTCTTTGATTAGCTTAGAATTATAGCGGAGAATGTTAAAATTTTGATTAATCCATAATTAAAATAAAAAAAATTCAATTAAAATTAGGGAAATCTTTTCTACGAGTGCTCTAAATATCTAAAAAAAGCCATGGTAGTACGAAATTCAAAAAACTGTCTTATAGACTGTTCTTTATTGTAAGCATTGTGATTTTCACATGTGGTATATATTGAAAAACTATGATTATATCATGTCGGAATTACACCTGAGACTGTATTTATACATACAAATACAATAATATGAAATTTTGTATAAGGAACGAAAAGACAATTTGTACATGAGTAATTAAATTTTTGAAAAAGATAAATATTGGATAAAATTACAAAAACTCTATAATTAACTGCCACATACCATTTCTTCCCATAATCATCTGTCTTTAAAAACTTTTTAATAATCACTTATGATTTTTTGAATTTAAAATCAACAAATGTTATACACTTCAGTAATCTAAGACATATCCTTATTTTTTATATTAAAATAAAAAAATCATAATTTTGACATTATAGTCCATACTAATTCCCTTACTAATTATAGTAAAAACAACGTCTACATTATTACATGCGCATTAATATTTCTTATGTTTTAGATAATATATTTTAATGAATACTTAGATTAATTATAAAAATACAGTACAACTTGGTAATCTATGAAGTATCCTTACTATTTAGGATTAAAATAGAAAAGTTTAACTATTTTGACATTATAGGTCATTCTAATTCCCTTACTTGCTATAAGTAATGATGTTAAAAATAATATCCTCATTTTTTCTTAAACGTTAATACTTCTTATATTTTAGAAAATATTCTATAGTGAATATGTAAGAATTCATCATAAAAATACAATGGCATTTAGTAATCTATAAAGTATCCTTATTATTTTAGATTAAAATAGAAAGGTTTAACTATTTTGACATTATAGGTCATTCTAATTCCCTTTCTTGCTATAAATAATGATGGTAAAAATAACCTCCTCATTTTTTCTTAAACATTGAAACTTCTTATATTTTACAAAATATTCTTCAGTGAATACGTTAGAATTCATCATTAAAATACAATAACATTTAGTAATCTATAAAGTATCCTTATTATTTAAGATTAAAATAGAAAAATCGAATTAATTTGACCTTATATGTCAATATAATTCCCCTAATTGCTATTAGTAATGACGATAAAAATACTTTCTGTATTATTTCATGCACATTAATACTTTTTATATTTCAGAGAACATTCTTTAGTGAATACATTAGATTTAATGATTAAAATATAATGAATTTTTTAAAATATATTTAGGAAAACAAAATTCTTTTTTCAATTTTAAATATATCTGTTATGTAATACGGAAATCAACCTGACAATCGCATTTCGTGAGGATAAACAACTTTTATTCAGCTCAATTTAGGTTTTTGTTTTCTGTTGCTTTGAAATATTTGCATGAAAATATATTTTCCTTTCGCAATTTGTCAAGTAAATTGTTTGGAGTAAACTTGATCAGATAAAGAAAGAAAAAAATAAATAATTGTGCAATAGCATCTTGCATCTATTATCTTGTATTCTCCTAATCCCCGATTTGGAATTTCTTTCAAAAAAATGCAAACTTTTGCCAAATGTCCATTTCTTCTTAGATGTATTAGGCAGGAGCATACATATTCTTGGTAATAGCATCTCTGAGTAAACACATCAGAAAAAACAACCTGATGTGTTTTGCTTTAAGTGACAGAAGATTTAAAGAAAAATGCTTTTTCGTGATGCAGATGTATTTAAATATATGAAGATTCACACATTTTTTCCCCTCAAAATATTCGGAAACGATTCATTATTCTGTTTATGCACGATATCAGGGATAAAAAAGTATTTGGCTAAATTAATAACATAGAAGAAAATATTAGCGTTGTTTAAATTTCTGAGTCAAATATTTGCAAAACTTGTTTTTATAAAACTTCGTCAAAGTAGTACTTTTATGCAAAATAAATAAAGACTAAAATAAACATAAAATGACTGTAAAATATTTTTTTAAAAAAAATGACATTATGACATTATTTTTATAATTTATTCGGAAATAGAGCTGAATGAAATATTTATGTTTTTGCAATAGAAATTAAAATCACTAGCCGCTAAACAAAAACGGAGGTAGTATTCATTATAAAAATCATTTATTTTATCTTCTACGATTTATAATAAATTTCCGACATCGTTTCGATATCAAGTTTTTATATTAAAGGAAATTATATTAAAACAAAACACAATACGAGATGTTTCCTTTAAATTTTATATAAAATTAAATAAATAAGCCTTGAGAACACTAAATATTTTGAAACATAAATTTACTAATTTTCGAAATTAGCCTTATTTCACGAAGGACACCTCTAAAATTAGATAAATTTCTGAACCTTTGAGAGACAGATAAATGTTAAAAATCCAATGCTACACCCAATACATATTAAATTTTGAAAAATATATTAAAGTTAACCTCTTCTGGCTACCATCTTGCTTCAAAATATGGCAATTTATTATACAAAGTTAGCAAATAGACTAGGAAAAAATTGCATATGATGAATCATATGCAATCATCAAAGATATTTTGTTCGTTAATTGCGTAAACGAAGTAGACAATAACACAAAAATGCAAAAATAAATAAATAAATAAAAAACTTATGAAAATGAAATTTGCCGTCTAGTTTTGGCACGAACGTTGAGATCAATATTTAAATTTGGACTAAACCAGTACAAGAAAAGATATTCGACGCAGTCCTGGTATAGGGGTAGCGCTTCTTCCCTGTGATCTGGGCGTCCCGGGCTCAAGTCCAGGTTCAGGCATGGTTATTCCTGCTCTATGTTCTATCTGTGAGGTGTGAATATGTCCCCTATAGAAAGCGGTTGTGCAAGAAAATGCAACGCACGACACAAAGCTAAGTCATACGCTTGGCACTAGTTGGCTCTACTGAAAAAACAAGAGACGCTCACTCGGCTTAAATCGCTGACAGATAGCTTCCAGCTGGCTTGTAAAGTTCGATAAGTCACAAAACAACAAAAGGAAAGATATCCGGAATTTTTGTAGAATAATTTTTCTTTTCCGACAAATGTCACCCTAATAGATGAGAGTCGGCATATTTTTCAAATAATAATGTCCAAGTGGAACGCACAATTTGATTTTTATAATTAACATAACGTGAATAACAAGATAATAAGAAATATTTCTAACTTCTTAATCAGGTAAGTAACTATACTTGCTTTCATTTCTTAAAATATTGTTGAATAAGAAAACGTAATTTTTTTATTAAACAATTCTGTAGATTATATATTGAATAAATTATAAAAGAAAATATTCACCACTTTTGTCAGTTATTGGCTATAAAATATGTCCCGAAATTTACACAAGTTTAAAATTTGACACCATTCGTGCAGTAAAGTATTGGCAACCTATTAAAAACATTTGATAACTGATAATTTAGATTTAGCAAATATGGAGCGTTACACGATAGAAAAACGTATTTTCATTATTGAAAATTATTTGAAAAATAATGATAATCTTGTGGCGAGAGTTCAAATTTGAGAATTGGCCTCCCAGATCGTGTGATTTAACACCACTGGATTTCTTTACATGGGTTCTTTGAAGTCATTGCTATGATCTATGCCAACAAGCTCACGTGCATTGAAGGAGGAAATTAAACGCTTATTAACGAAATTCAGCCACATTTATTCAAAATGGTCATGGGAATTTACGACAAAAGAGTGCATGGAGTCATTTGCCCTGTGTGTTATTCCATACATAACCTTATCCTATGTACTATACAATTCAATAAAAATATAACAATTTCAAGAAAAAAAATTGCTTTTTATTTATTTCAAATCTTGCGTTTTCATGTTGTTCTATCTTGTAACGCTCCATTTTTACTAACCTTAAAGTAAGAACTGTCAAATATTTTTTAAAAAAAAATTAGGGTTTCCAACACTTTACTGCACGAATGGTCAAAATTTCAAATCTTGCGTCAATTTATTTCCTTGTTTATTAATTAGACAAGTAAATAAATTTCTCCTTTATTTCAGTATAATTTGTTATATTCTTGACAAGTCGCCTTTGATCGCCAACTAGTTCTCTGGATATTTTTGTTATATCTAACTTCACTTAAACTGCTTAGATGACTTAGATGAATCGTCATATCCACGATTCAGACAAATTATCAGACATTAGTCATGTTGTTTTACAAGCCTTGCGTGTGTTCTGTGCATTGCATGTACGAACTTCGGTAATAGAAACCAGTTCTATGACATCATAGCGCTATTATGTCTGGTCCATTGATTTTTCAAATTTATTGGTATTGTGACTTCAATTTTTTACTTTCTCATATATGAAATATGCAAAAAGTACAGTAATCGTAAAAAAATTCGAAATTGAAATTTTGACGAATCTCCACTTTTGAGACCTTCCTGAATTCGAATAATACATTTTTGGAAAATATACGCTTGCCTGTCTGTTTGTGACAAAGATAACTCAAAAACGCTTTCAGCTAGACGGATGAAATTTGATAAACGGTCTTTACACCAAAATTGTAGATTTCTAAAAAAAAAAACTTTTGAGTTAAATCCGTTCATAGAAAGTCTATCTGTCCGCTTGTTCGAATATTACGAATAAAAGTTAGCACGTTAACTACAAAATGAAGGGAACTTGATAGATAAAATTTGGTATAAGTAATTACTTTCTATAGCCTAGATTACTATCAATCTTTGAGGCAAATCCAACAAATCGTCGGAATTGCGTCCCTTGGGTTGCGAGTACGAAACCTGCAGGCCGAGACTCTCCGTGTGTGTGGTGACTGGCGCACGTATAAAACTGTCGTGGGTGACAAAGACCTCCATGTTAAGAGTAATACCACTGGGGGTATTGGATCAGAGGTGATTGTTCTCTGATGCGGATCTAAATTACGATCTGTGGATGAGTGAATGAAATTCATGAATGAAGTCCGCCTCATAAAAAGAGTTGTGACATGTGTGTATCTAAGTCGTACTCTTGGGCCTAGATGGCGCTGCTTCAAAACAAGAGGCACACCTTTGGCTTAAATCCCTGACTTCTAACATTAGGTGGCTTGTCTATGACAAGTGCCGTTAGAAACAACAACAAAAACATAATGCGACAACGTGAAAATGACATTACATAAATATATTCATCTGGTACTGGAGTTTGTGTCTAAAAGTAGGGTTTTGGTCAATTTTTTTTGTTTCAATTGTCTGGAATAAAGTTTCTGAAACACAAATGCGATATTCTGCTACTATTAATAGCATCACAAGATAGATTCAGCCAAAGATCGCATGTAGATTCAGCAAAAATGCTAAATTCCCACCAAAAATTAGTGTATTGTAAGCCAATGTTATGCAAGTTATTCTCTCGGATAACATCTTCATTAGAGAGTATGCGAGAAAGTTTTGAGGAAACCACAGCCGCAAGTTATACGTTCTGTAAACTGCATAGATATTAACAGAATTCTTCATTCATTTTTAACAATGGTAGAAAATCCCTCGATTAAATATTTGATAAAATAATAAAAACAATTTCGATTTCAATCACAACAATGAAAATTTATTTGAGAAACATATTTTAAAGAAGTTTAACATTTAAATAAATCTAAAGAATTTTATAGAAATTACATTAGAAAAATGAATTTTTTTTGTACTTTAACACGATGTAAAGATCATTTTTGTGCAGGAATATTTTGTTAAATTATCGCTAGAAACTTCAACATCTAGTTCATTTTTTAATTAATGAAATTATTTTAAAAGTATATCTCTATTTATATAATACATAAAAAATAGCTATAAAAATATAGCCCCCATATTTTCATCCTCTAAATTATACCTGTGCCAAATTAAATTGCTCTAGGTCAAAAGGTATGGCCTGCAGAACTCCAACACATGCACATACGCACGCATACGTAAACTGGCACGTATTCATCTTTATTATAAAGAGACCGACCAATTTTTTAGGAATTATTTTTTACGCAGTTATAGCTAAACAGAATTAATTATTTTCTTCACCACTCGGTAAATTTGTATTTCAGATTCTTTCAACTGTATTGATTTTAGTTTCGCCTTTGTTAAATAAAAATGCTTTGTATTCAATTTTTTTAAGAACAAAATGAAATAAGATGAAAATGAGCTGTTGAGAAAATATGTTATCTCAACAGCGGATGGCATCATTATTAATAGCAGAAAAATAAACGACTTTTGAAATATTCAATACAAACTAAATGTTTCTGCAAGTCGTTTGGTTTATTAAATCAGTATTCGTTAAATAGTCGTAGATATGTAAGATCAACCAGATGCAACAACAGAATTTCGGTTAAATCACATTAATAATAATATGTGTATATCGGTGTGCTAAATCCTGTAAAAGGCACAAAAAGTATAAGATAAGATGATGGATAATAAAATATTTGACAACTTATCCGACTGAAAGTGAGGAGAAAGAAAATGTATTCTTCTCCATTTAGTTTATACTGTATTTAAAAGAAGAATCTATGCAGTAAAAATTTCGAAGCCGTATATAAAAACTGCGGATAAAAAGAAATTTTCAAGGTTTTAAGAATGATATTAATATGCCTGAGAAAAATGTGAAACAATTCAGATATAAATATAATCAAATATTAAAAGGAAAATATATAAAAATTGAGCGAAAGAACATTGCTTCGGAGTTTGAAAAGGTATATTGAAACAATTCCCAGTATTTTGACACAATATACATCAAAATATTATTTTTTTTATATAATTAAACGCGTATGAATGTTTGACTGCTTCAAAAATAGTTGTTGTAGCGCGAAATTTGATATTAGAATGCATAATAAATTCCATTTATATTTTTGCAGTGATTTAGAGTTATCGCTCTTACGTATACTCGAATGATGAACACTTACGAAATATGGCACAGTTTTGATTCATTCAAGGATAATATAACGTAAAATCAAATTGATTTATTATTAGTTAAATCAAGAAGACATAAAGAAAATATTCAGTACGTGTGGTTCATATGGTTTTTGCGGTACTTGAGTACTAACCATTTAACAAAGATTAATTGCTAACCAAATCCCGTAAGAGATCTTGGTCATTTTGACCAGGGATTAATCGCCATAAATGTTATGTCAGACTATAGGCTTTGTTATTTAATTGCATTTTGTATAATCTTAAGTTTTCTTATAGTTTATAATTCAGACAAAGTTTTGCAGTGATGCCACAAACCGTTTATTAAAATTTTACAGTTGCTGTTGTTTCTAATGGCTCTTATCTAGAAAGGCCCACTGACTTAAAGAAGTCGTTTGTGGTTTTGAGCTAAATGTAAGTCTCTTGTTTTTTCAGTAGCGCCATCTATGCTCAAGAGAACGACTTAGCTACACACACGGCACAACCCTTTTGACGCGACGGACAACATTCACGCATTTCATTCACTCATCCCCAGATCTTAATTTAAACCTGAATTAGAGAACGATCACCACTGATGCAGTACCCTTAGTGGTATTAGTCTCGACATGGAGGATTTTGTGACCACAATAGATTTATGCGTGCGTTAGCCACCACACACGCGAGGAGTCTTCGGCCGGTGAGGTTCGAACTCCCAACCTAAGGCACCAAAACCCAACGCCCTACCAACCAGGCTAACCCGGCCTTATGATACTGTTAATACTCAAATACGGTTCATACCTATCTGTTGACATATGCACAAATAAACAGAATTATAATTAAATCTACAATTAAGAGATTTGATCCAACAAATGATACAGATCGGCATTTATAGTATAAAACACGGCGAAAATTCATATGTGTATCTCGTTACGTTTTTCACCTAGAATTCTCGCAGCTGCTATAAACATAATATCCAAAATCATATGCAAGCTAAAGGTAATTCAGGAAGATAAATATAAAAGATGGCGAATCGTCATTATCTCAGCGCAAAACTTTATGTGACTGCAATTGTTTTCCTTTGTTTATTTCGCCTAGAGAAGAATTTCAACGTTTTAAGACTATTTATTAATGTGTGATTCTTTACAAAACAAAATTGTCACTTGTATTTAGATTAAAAATTATCTAAAACTAAATTTATTACTTTGGAAAATTCCAATTTTTATTTAGTCAATTCGGAATGGAAGAGGAAACAGAAATTTTTTTTTTTTCTTACACACATGCACGAAAGCGCGCACACACAGAGATGGAGTGGAAATAATATATTTTAAAATTTATAATTCCATTTTCTTCACAATTTTATTTAACTCAGTAGCAGAAACTTATAATTTCATTGACTAACATTTTATTTTAAAAACCAGCCTCAAAATTAGGAGATAGCATTTTCTAATATTAGTAATTTTTGTCTTACTTTCTTAAAATAAAATTCTGTGCTTATAATTCGTAAGAACAAATTGGGAAAGGGATGGTAAAATCTGTTTCTCAGAATCATTTAATGCTATTAATAAAAGCAAGAAAAGAACTTCCAATTGGCTACAGAGTGCAAATTGAAATTTTGTGTAGAAGATATTCCGCCTTAATCATTTAGTCATGATGCGTGAAAGGGCAGTTGATGTGTGAGATCGAACAGCTGTACGAAAAGGTTTCCTTAAAAAAAATATTAAAGTTTTGCAAAGAATTGTGTAGTACTAAATCATAAAAATCTGAAAAAAAGAGGCAAGAAAGGAATAAGAAGAAAAAAGTAAAATTTTTATTTAAATGCAATTATTGAAACATTTTGAAGGTCTAAAAAGTTTTTGTAGCTTTTATTAGGAAAAAAGGAAATAATTGATAGTCTTTGAAGAAATTTTGTCTTAAAAAACTGTGAATATATTGGATTAAAGATTTAATGAAATGAAAATTAATAGTTTTTAAATGAAATTAACAAATAGGGAATGAATGTGTTCTTCTAAGGTTCTGTAGATACAAAATGTTTTACATTTTTAAAAGAATGCGATTGTTGTGCATGCTATACGTATGAAAATTGTATTTTTTTTTCAGCAGAAACTATTTATTAGCTTTTCTATTAAATGACTTCAACTTCAGATGGCGCTACTAATTCATCGTTTGGATTCTCACATTCAATGAATAAATAAAACTCGCGCCACAAGGAATCACGGGAATATCGTTTGATATTTTCGAACTTTTTTTCCATTTAATTATCGAACACTTGTAAGATGCAGTTTATGCTTATTCCTTAACTGTTTTTGTATACTTTTTAATCTCACTTTTATGACTTTAACCGCACTCTTACTAATCGAATAATCGTGTTTTTCGAAAAAAAAAATCTATTTAAAAAAAATACACTTCTAACTTACATACCATGTTTTCAAAATCAATCTTGTTCTAATTACAAATTGTGTTTTTTAAAATCAATCGTGTTCTAATTACAAATCGTGTTTTTCAAAATAAATTGTATTCTAATTACAAATCTATTTTTCAAAACACCTGTAAATGTTATGTAAATTTTAGAACAAAATTTTAATATCAAGCTACATTATGTTCATTGAATATTACCAAATGTACAATATGCTCCAAAATATTCAAGTAATAGTGAAATTTTGGTCGAATTATTTGCTGCTGTTTATTTGTTATTTTCAATTACCGCAATATAAACTAGACATTTAGTTTATTTTATAATATTCTGGAAAACCAGTAAAATGTCTGCATTGGCAAATCCTTTCTAAGTACAATTTAATTAGTTCAATTTAATTCTGATTACAACAAATAAATATGTGAAAGAAAGGAGGGTCATTTCTCCACTCAGCTTTTTCATCTACTTACATCAAATCTCACTTTTTCTTCTTAAGATATCAGTAAAATAAGATGAGTTTTTTTTTTTAATTTGAAAGTATTTCCTTCATTGATTTGTTACAAAATTTAATATATAGCCGTGATTTCAAATTCATTATATGAACCAGTTTTCATCTATCTAGCTAGATACATTTTTCTGCTATGCTGTTTATATTTGCAAGGATGAAAGTGCATTTTATTTATAAACGCGAAGAATCTAATTTCAAAATAATACACTAGGTAGTTTACCAGAAATGATTGCTTATCACTGACTAGCATCTCGGAAATATAACTGGGCCGCGGTGGCCTGGTGGTAAGGTCTCGGCTTCGGAACCGAAGGTTTTCAGGTTCGAGACCCGATTCCACCGAAGAACCGTCGTGTAAGGGGGTCTGTTGCACGTTAAATCCGTCTTGACCAAACGTCCTCCCGCTGGTGTGGTGTGGAGAGGGGGGTGCCAGCTCAGGTGTCGTCCTCGTCATCTGACCGCGGTTCAAAATGACGAGGTCCGTCCCAAAATAGCCCTAGTGTTGCTTCAAACGAGACGTTAATATAACTAAACTAAACTAAAAACTGAAATATAACTGTAATTTCATATCCGTAACTTTGAAATTATTATTTTATGATTATTAGAAAATGACAATTTCATTTATTTTCCAATTATAATCTCATGAAGTAATTATTGAATAAACCGTTAGATAACAATTTTAACTTTTGAATATTTTGATATTTTTAGTTTTCTAATAACATTTTATTTTGCATTTATATAAGCTGAGAAAGAGAATACATTATTCCTTTTAATGTAGCATTACAATTAAGTAAGGATGAATACTTTATGGATATTTTATGAGTTTAACCGTGCCAATTTTTTCAGATCGTTTTCAGTATCATAGAATTTAACTTACTTCCACCTTTTATATTATATTTGCTATATATTTCTATGATCGATTGTCTTCTGGATTTAACCCTTTATACTCGAATAGGAACACTCATTCATCATTGAAGACTATGCATTCATTTTGACGTTTTATTTATTTAATTTTGTATGTTAAAAATATCTACAAAGTAGTAAGAAGATGCAAATTAATAAAACGGGAGAATTCAACTTAAAACAATTATATAGATTTATTTTTCGGAGCAATAAACAAGTCTTTGTATTAGGTGAATGAATACGCATCGTATTATTTTCCTAGTGCTAGCGGTTAAAATATTATCATAATTTTATTTGCCTTTAATATTTATGCATTTAATAACTTGGACACTAATAGCTTATATTTTGTTTAAAAATATTTTTGAACCTTTATTATTGGGCATCAATATATAATAATAAATTAAAAACAATTCTTAGACAATCAAAGCTAGCTCTGAAAGAAAAATCCAATTTAAAAGAATTTATTTTGTAACATATATTTATCCCTTTAAATGAAACCGTTAATATTTTTTTAATAAGTAAGAAAAAATTTTAAAATAAAAAAAAGAACTGTTTTTTTGTCATCTAGCTTTATTATAAATATTTAACAAGCTTTCGTAACATTTTGAGAAGAATAAATTTTACGTGCTAGAAAAAAATAAATATTCCATAATGTAAGGAGAAAAAAGAAAGGAAAAACTAACGGTATTCTTACGAAGCATAAAGAGCATTAAAAGATTTTGAGATTTGACACATTAAAAAAATATTATACTTTCTTTTTCATTTTTTTTATCAAAACCTGTTTTATTTCTCTACTAATAAAACATATAAGCATGCTTCTTCTTCACATTTTAGAATATCGCGGAAATGCTATTCAACAGTTTTTTGGATTTTCGTTTATCGCTCCACAATTCCGCTTCTGTCTTGGAATTGCACCTTTAAATTCCACACTGGGGACTCGATTCAGTGAAAATCTCGTTTCAGATATGAAGTATGATTTGTCACCGGCTTGTCTGGTAGATATTTCTAATTCTTTCTCAGTATGCTGATAGTAAAGTTGAAAATTGCATTTTCTCACTGAATCGCAGGCAGTTTTTTAAGTGAAGAAATGAAAAATTCAAATCGATGCTATAAAGAATGTCAGTGAAAAAACGTAGATACAGATCTCTTGTTTGAATAATATTTCTTTGTTTAAATATTATATAATGTCTTACGAAAGAAACCAGAGTATAACTTGATTCTCACGTAAAACGAACATGAATTCTTTCGGACATTTTCTGAAATAACAATATCGAATAAATTTACACTTTACTAAAATACGAATTTAAATATCTGTCAGATGTTTAAAATGAACATATTCTCATATCTTTAAACTTTGAATAAGTCTAGTCTTATTTTTGTGGCCATGGTAAAAAGATTTATCTCAGAATTTACGTATTGTGGAACATATATAGTTTTGAGTTGTGTCGCATTTTACTGAAATTTATTTTGACACTAAAGGAAGAACCTAGTCATCTTCAAATTTCGCAGTTGTGTATCTCTGTTATTGATAAAAGGGATTTAAAATTGTCATATAACTAATTTGAACTGGAATATTGAGATGCTAATGCCCTTCAATTTTATAACAACCAAATGAATGAAGGCAAATTTAAATCGCATAAAGGCATGCTTATTATTAAATTATATTAAAGCCTTTTACATTTTTTTTAGCTCCAAAGGTTCATTTCATTGTGTTAAAAGAAATTAGGAATTATTTTCAATCTTAATAGTTAATAATAATTTAATATTTAATTAAATAATAATAATTTAATAGTTTACCAAATATATGAATCCCTTCAAAATAGGAATAATACCTAAAATAGAACATTATCTGAAAAGATGTGTTTATAATACCATTTTCATTTATTTTAAATCATATACTTGAAAAATTTCATAGAAAATATATAATTTTTCTACTTAATTATATTTTTAATTTCGAAATTTTCAAATTTTATTTTAATAAAAGAGCATTTCAGTGTGAAATTTTTTAAAAACATCTTTGTATAGACTCCTATTTGAAATACTCCTTAAAGAATATTTCATTACTCAAATATATCTTCTCTTTTCTTGGTATCATTGCTTTGCTATTTACAAGAACTAGATCAAAAATTTCAAACTGTTTTCACACGATGAAGCCAGATAAAATGCTCAAAATTTAACATCGTTCCATGGAATTTGTTTTATTTATGAAGATATTCATTGGATTGAGAACTATGTGTGCAATATTGAAAATTAATTGCATAACTTCATCAAATTTTTTACCATTCTACGGCTTGTCACTTCTGGGCAAAAGAGGGTTCACTAGGAATATTGTTTACATTTATTTTCGTATAAATCATTAAGATGTAACTTCAAATAATTAGTTCCATCAAATTGTCAGCCATTAAAACAGCATAATTTTAATCGTTTTAATTAAAATCAATTTATTACGTACTAGCCGTCTTCGGCAAATAACCGTTTTGCCAGAGTAAATGATAGCTAAAATTTCCGACTAAACATTTTACTCAACTTTGTATCTTACTACCTTCTCCAGCAAGAATATTTTTCAGCTTCAAATTTTGATAGTCATATAATTCATACTTTTAAAGATATTTTATTCATTGAATGCTTTCGATTTTTAATTTTCTAATTCTATAGCATTCTAAAATATTTCCATTGAGGAAATAATAGCTTACTTCTCAAATGATAAAGTTTTTTCTTATATAAAATAAAATGATAATCGCAAAATAATAAAAACCAAATGTGTATAATAGAAGAAGAATGTTAGAATATTGTATGGGAAAGCGACGGAGGATTCAGGTAACAAACTACGTCCATCCAGTAGTACTATTAAGTACAAAAACTTAACATCTGAAATTAAATTATTGAATTGAAACTTGATAAATTCATGGATAAGCACGTTAAGTCTTTAAAATTCAATATTTCTGAAATTCGGCTATTAATTAACAAAAAAAGCCATCAAGGCAAAATGTAAAAGACTAGTACGAAAGAATGAAAAATATCCTAATCATATATCGCAGCCTTTTTTCGGTTGTTCTATAAACTCACTTTGAGAAACAATAAAAAAGGACGCCTAGTACGTAATATGCATGTCTATTACGAAAGAATGAAAAAGATATCCTAATCGTATTTCACTGCCATTTTTTTGTTCTATAAACTCACATTCAGAAACAATAAAACTTTTTTCCTTAACTTTTACCTAACTTAAACAACTTTTTTTTTAACATTTGGGTTAATTAGCTTTGTATTTTACGTGAAATATTGCCAATTAACTGCAATTTATATATTGTAGCGAATATTCTTTCCAATCACCAAAACTGTAATGCGTCGCCAAATAGGATGACCGAACTCTGCCTTTATCGACTTGGCGGATATTGACTGGCAACCCCTCACAACGGAAAACAAACTTTTCGAGATTTCTTCAGTCGGTGTGTGATTCCACTGAGTGCATGCGATAACCCAATGTTTGCTTTCTAGTTGTAATTATCTTATAGTATTGGTTGGTTAAAATTTATTTCAAATATTGCTTGACTAATTCCTATAATATTATATATCTTGCAGGGACAGATAACAGTATCAGTTTACATAAAGAGCAAGTCTTAGCAAATTTATTTCATAGGTGAAATGGACTTCGAGGATTCTCTGAAACCTGTTATAAAGATGCTTGTTTATGACAAAAGGACTCTCTCTACACGATAAAAATCAGGGTAATTTCCAGAATCAGTGCCACTTAAATTATTCATGGATAATTTTGATTCGTGTCTGAATTGAAAACATTTGATGCATTCATCATTTTATATTAATCAATAATTGTCTCAAACTAATGAACAACAATATTTAATTGGATTATTTTCAGGTATATTTCATGTATTCACTAAACATACCACTTTTGGATGATTTTACTTAGCGAATGGATTATACGTAGCGAAGAAGAACAGCATTATTCCTTAGTTCTTTATTACGCACTTTTTCTTTTTATCTTTTATCATCTGGTGATAATTTAAGGAATTTCGAAAATCCTATTATGGGTAGATTAGGGAGAGAATTTGCTAAACGGTTAATGGTCTTTTTAATAAAAAATATTTCAATTTATAAATTATTAATTTTTATTTACTTTATATAAGAAATAAATATAAAAGCAATTCGCCTTAATTGTTTCCTTAATGTAAAGCAAACAGTATTTAATTACTACAATCCAGATATTATTAATTGAACGGAATTGTTTTCTTATTTACTCTGCCTAGACTCATTTCGAGTCTTTATAAGGAATTAGGGTATATTTCAATTATTCCCAGAATTAACAATTTAATTAAAATTAAATCCCATGATTTTAAATAAATATTTTTTTTTTAGTGAAAGCACTACACACATCCTAAAATATTATATACAGCACCTTCTAATGTAACGATTAAAAACGCCTCGTTTTGAAAAAGTTCTTAGGTTTTTAACAGTAGTGGGTTTTTAATTTACAATGCCAAAAACTCTTAATTTTCTTAAATATTTTCTTTTCGTATATTCTAATCAACTGAAATATTTCTGCAATGAACTTCTTTTTTAGGAACAAATAAAATCTTATCCTGTTTTTTAATTCAATTAAACATTGTATAACAATTGTTTAAATTAAGACATTATTGTTTGAGATTAAACTAGAAAAATAGATTTTTGATAAAGCAAGACGTTCTTATTCATTTAACACCTATTAATAATGATGAAAAACAAAATTCAATTTTACTCTTCTTAAGAATATTCTTTACTGATTCATTTAAACTATTCCTTATTATTACTTTACTAATTTATTTAAAAAAATGTAGTAATATATATATTTTGAAAACGAAGATTTTTTTCGATACAAAAACTTTATGATATATAACGAAGTGTTTAATCTGAAAATGGTACTTAACGATTTGTATCTGCATTTATTCCATTAAAATTAGATTGTTGTTTTGAATTATCTGTACGAAAAAATTTTCTTACTCCTGTAATTTGTCCAGAAGAGGGTTTACACCAAACTTCCGTGATTTCGATAAAGAAAGAGAAGACTAGCACCTTACGTGTCATTATCTCTTATTGTTTCGTCACATTTTGTCTTTTCTTTCCAAACATACATATTTCTTCCAGTTTAAATGTTTTGGGTGAGAGAGTGTATTCTTCGTAATAGCTGGTCTGCGGAAAACATCGACAACTGCCGTTCTTAAAAAAAAGTGTGATGTTTTTCGCCGCAAATGATAGAGAATCTGAAAGAAAATAAACTGGTTTCGTGTGATTCAGATGTGTTTAAACAAAAGAGATACGTCTTCCACACGTTTTTTTTATGCTGAGTTATTTTTTATTTACGCGTGATATAAGAAATGCTACTTTTTTTCCCATCAAAACCTCTGAGAGAAAAAAAATCATAGAGTTTTTGTACTTTATTCTCCTGAATCTAATATTGCTAAGCTTTTTTTAAAAAAACATTTGATTTAACTTTTATTTACAGTTTTAGTATTCCTCTTAAACTTCCCACTTTAACAGTTATTTTTATCATAAATAAAATATTAAAAAAAACCTAAACTGGAAATAAAAAAAAAAGGAATAATATAGAATCACTTTTTACAAATAATACTATAAAAAGAACGAATGATTGATTGACTAGAAAAAAAAATTATTAAGTCAGTTAATCTTGAAAAATCATAAAAAGGAAATATTATTATGTTAAAAATGTTATTTATTTTATTGTCTGCGGTTTATAATTTAATTTCAACATTGCCCAAAATTTAATTTTACAGATTTATGTAATTTTATAAAACTAATACAAAATGCGAGATATTTCATTAAAATTTTTAAAAGAAATATTTTTAAATGTAAATTTACTAGGAATTTGATGTTATAGTGAGTGTGTTGCGACTTTCTACTGAACAACCCGGTTTTTAAATACAATATTTTTAATCTGCACAAACACAGCTACACTACAAAATTTGCAAAAAAAAAAAAAAAAAGACAAGTAAGTTAAAGTAAATAGTATGGCGGAGGGATTCCACCATTTCCAACCGAAAGCATTCGTTGTTAGCTCAAGGACTGCGCATAGAAAAAAACCCGACCTTAGGCTGCAGGTCTCCCGTTCAACTGCTTGTCTGTAAGCGCCACAAGAGGCTTCTGTAAAACGCCACAAGGGGGCTCTCTCTACTCAAGGGGAAAAAGAAGAGCTACAATATTAGGATTATAATTTGAAAGACGGATCTGCAATTAAACAAATTTCTGATAATTTAAAGGAAGAATAAAAAAATATATATATATTTAATTTCACTCATTTCAGAGAAAATTTTAAAAAATGTGTTAAAGTTGGTCACCTTTAATGACCTTTCATTTTACCGGATTATTGGATTCCTTAGCTATTAAAAGATTAACATGGAAATCATTTATTAAGAACTAGAACCTTTTTTTGATAAGATTTCAAATTATCAATTTAATTATATCAATTTAATTTAATGATTTATGATATCAATTTAAACATATTATTAAGAATGTAAATTAAAATATGTATGTTATAGGAAAGAAAATTGGTTAGCGTTAATTATAGTAACACATTGATGAAAATTTTATCATTAGAGTCTGATACCGTATTTGTCATTTTATAGTCAATATGACTATTTTTAATGTTAAATTTAAACCATTAATTTGAGATAATTTTTTTTTCAGATTAATCAGTTTAAGAATTTTATTTAAAAACAAAATATTTAATATTATTTTTTTATTCGAAAATGGAAATTGAGACAGAATTAGAAGCCGATAGGTTTGAAGTACAGAGCAATTAGATTGGTGATTTTTTTTTTCTCTGAACACAATGATTCATGAGTAAGAAAAAAAATGAGATTATGGAACTTTATCAAAATCTATATTAAATTAATCAACGAATTGGATGTCTGTAAATCTGTTTACTAAAGTACACAATAATGAAACAATCCGAAAACACATTAAGATGGATGAGTTAAATTTCATAGGCGTACGTAATAAAGAAATAACATCGATTAAATCCATCAAAGAGTTAATATTCATCTATGACATGCACATAAGTAAACGATAATTCAAAAGCACAAAACTCTATGCAAATGAAATCTGACATATAGTTGACACCAGAGTCGTAGAACAATATCAAACCTTTCACCCATCAATAAATGAAAATATATCAAATGATTTCTAGGATCATCTTTCCTCACTGACAGATCTAAAAGCAAATCATGATAGATGGCGTATTTCAACAAGAAAACCAAGGAAGCACGCACAAATGAGACGTTTCCTACAAGTTTAACAAACATAAATGATTTGATAAAAGGAAATAATTCTAAATTTATAGTTACAGGAGTAGATAATCATTTTAGGGCTAATATTATTTTATTATCAGAAACATATTTCTGTATAAGCAAAAGTATTATTTCTATGAAACTTGATTGCAAGTTATAGTTGGAGTGAATTATCAAAAGAACCCTTGATTGCTTCTGTCAGTTTTGAATTTTATTATCCCTTTCATTATTTATATGATAAAATCCATTAATTAATTTTTCCAAGTTTTCAGAATAGTCCCTTACATACCAAATAGCCTCCTTTTAAATTTTATCTTCCATCTTTCATTCAGTTACTGGAAAACAGAATTCACTTGACAAGATCTTTTTTCAGCTGTCGGCAAACTTGCATCTCAGCAATTTGCATCTTGCAATTTTCTTCGCACTTGTGAGTGTAAAACGATTTGTAAGCAATTTCTTAGAGAGAAATGAAATAGAAGAAATAAAATACCTCAGCAACATTTGGCACAATTAATAAGATCAAAAAAAGAACTTCCTCGTGGCAACCATGAAAAAAAAATGAAATTTCTTGATGAAGCTATCAAGCCTCGTTTTGATACAATGCGTGAAATGGCGGCTGATGTGGCAAGTTTATTCCGGTGCTGTAAAAAAATTTTCAATCAAAGCCCGTAAACGTTTTTGTGGGTTACACTGTTAAATTATTAAAATAGAAGGGAAAGAATAAGAATAAATACTCAGAAAAAAAAGATGATTAAAAATATATCCGACAACATGTATTCGATGAACGAAGTACAACATTGAAAGTTAATTTGTTCTTTTCTTATCTTTATTGGTATTGTATTTGGAAGAAAGATATATTTAGGAAGAACATCTCAGTAATTCTTTTATAGATAAAGACTATGAATAAAACGAAATGTTTCATTGGGAAAACCATGAATAGTAAGAAATTTACATTACGATATCAACAAAATGTTACAAAATTGTGAGACAAAGGTACAAATCTACAGAAAGAAAGTTTTTTAAAAAGGAAGAATTTTTATGAATATTTAGCAAATCAAAAATAATAGGAAAAATGAAGTTTCTATTTCTGCAGTATTATGCATATCCTCAAAAAGGTACCATTAATAGTATTTTATGCAAATAAATATTTTAAACTAGCTGATTCAAAGATAGGAAAGGTTGTTCGCGTGCAAAATGTGATATGAATTTCCGTTTAGTTGGTTGTAAAGATTTTAAGTTATCGCTTTCTCATGCACTCAGACAAATAGAACGAAATACAAAGTAATGGTATATGTGTATTGTCCATGTGTTAACGAATAATTGGAAAAAAATTCCTTAGATGTTATGTTTATTGTACTAGGAATTAATTTCTAGAGATGTCATGCTAATGAAATAAAATGAACAATGAAACCAAAAGTTTATCAAGAGCATTTGGTCAACATATAAGTATCGATTTGACTTACCAAACTGAGATGCATATGAATTGATAAAAATATAATAGGTAATGTCATTGAAAGATTTGGTTAAATGAATGATACGAATCTACTTTTATAGCGTAGGAAAATTGCCGAATTGCATTTTTCATTTAGCATTTTCGCATCTAGATGGACAGTCATAATTTTCATAATTTAAGAGCTATTCTAATTCTCTTACTTTCTATAAAAGTAATATTAAAAATAACCTTTTCATTATTTCATGTATCTTAGTATTTCTTATGTTTTAGGAAATATTTTTAAATGAATGCGTTAGAATTGATTATAAAAGTATAATGTAATTTTGTAATATTTTTTTTGATTAAAATAAAATAAAAATTATTATTTAGATGTTTCTAGATTCCTTATTTTCTATCAGAAATCATAATAAAAATAACTTCCCCATTATTTTATATACATTAAATATTTTTTTCTTTTAGAAAATATTTTTAAATGAATATGTTAGGTTGATTATAAAAATACAATGAAATATAACAATATTTTTTTAGATTAAAATCTAAAAAAATATATTACTTTGACGTTACAGGTCAGGCCAGCCTAATTCCTTTACTTTCTATTAGAAATTGTAGTAAAAATAACTTCCTCATTATTTCCTACACATTAAAACCTATTTTTGTTTTAGAAAATATGTTTCAATGAATAAGTTAGAATTAATTATAAAAATATAATGAAATTTGGTAATCTTATTTTTTCAGATTAAAATCGAAACATTGTATTATTTTGACGTTATAGGTCATCCTAATTCACTTATTAGAAATTATATTAAAAATAACCTCCTAATTATTTCATACACACTAATATTTCTTATGTTTTTGAAAATATTCTTTATTGATTACGTTAAAATTAATTATAAAGATGCAATAAAATTTGGTAATCTAAGAAGTATCCTTATTTTTTTAGAATAAAATAGCAAACTTTAATTACTTTGACATTGTAGGTCATCCTAATTCCTTTACTTGCTATTTGTAATGATGGTAAAAACAACCTCAGCATTATTTCATGCACATGATTTAGGGAATAACTTAAGTGAATAAATTAGAATTAATTATGAAAACACAATGAATTTTTTGAAACATATTTAGGAATAGAACTCCTTCTTCAATTTTAAATATTTCTGTTATGTAACACGGAAATCAAACTGAGAATCACATTTCGTGAAGACAAACTGCATTTGTTCGGTTGAAATTAGGTTTTTGTTTACCACTGCTTTGAAATATTTGCTTGAAAATATTCTCCCTTGCGTAATTTGTCAAGTAAAGTGGTTGATTAAACTTGCATGAATTAGACAAAGAAAGATAAAAACTGCCTTGCAATAGCATCTTACATGCCATTATCTTGTATCTCGCGGTTAGGAATTATTTTAAAAAAACGCATACTTCTGCCAAATGTTCATTTCTGTTTCGATGTATTAGGCAAGAGTATATATTTTTAAGAAAATATATACTCAGAAAAAGTAAAACTGATGTGTTTTGGTATAAGTGACAGAAAGTTTTGAGTAAAATGTTTTTTCGTGATTCAGATGTTGTTAAATATATGAAGATGCGTCTTTCACAATTTTTTCTTCAACAAAACATTCGGAAACGATTTATCATTCTGTTTATGCACGATATCAAGGATAAAAAAAGTATATGACAATATTACTAACATAGAAGAAAATATTAACATTATGTAAGATTCTAAATCAAATATAAAAAAACGGTTTTTTTTTAAATATGTTTTCAATGTAGTATTTATTTATAAAATAAATAAAGAGTAAAATTAACATTAAATAATTGTGAAGTATGCTTTTTTAAAAATATGATATTGCAATATTTTTTGTATAAAATATTCAAAAAGGAATAAAATTAAATAAAAAGGAATGAAATATTTAAGTTAAAACATTAGAGATTAAAACTGCTAGTCCTAAAACTAAAACGATTAATCCAATTACATTATAAAACATTATTTATTTTATCGTCTGCAATTTATAATAAAATATCGACTTCGTTTCGAAACCAAGTTTATTTATTTATAAATTTATATTAAAATAGTGCAGAATGTGAAATGTTTCCTTTAAATTTTACCTAAAATAAATTAAGTAAGTCTTGAGAATATTAAATATTTTCGAAATTAAAGTTTACTAATTTTTTGAAATAAACGTTACTTTACGAACACTCCTGTACAATTATAAAGATATTTGAAAAAGTTTAGCGACGGATAAATGTTAGAAATCTATTGTTACGTACAGTATATTAAATTTAGAAAAAAAAAAACATGTTAAAGTTTTCCATTTTTGGCTACTAATTTTTTTAAATATGCGAATTTATTATCGAAATTTAAGGAATAAACTTAATGAAAATTTGCACAGACTGAAACAATTTGGACCAAATTCTTCAAAGAGATTATATTCGTTCTTTACGTAAACATATGAAAACACTAACTCAAAATAAATAAATAGGGAATTTTAAGTGTAATTTTGGCACGAAATTTGAGAACAAAATTAAAGTTTGGTTTTATTCAAAACAAGGAATGTTATCCAAAATTTTTGGAAGATCAATTTTTGTTTTCGATAAATCTCAACACAAATCGTGCTGATTGGTGTATTTCTCAAAGAAAGGTCTAAGAACACACATATTGGTTTTTATTATTACTTTAACAAAACATGAGTAATCTGAAAATATTTCTAATTTTTAATTAGATAAACAACTATAATTTTGAAGCTAATACTGCTTTCATCTTTTAAAAATATTGTTGTATATGAAAACTTAATTTCTTTATTGTACAACTTTATAGATTGCATTTGGAATAAATAATGAAAGAACATATTGATCTCTTTTCTTAGTTATTAGTCATATTTTCTTGCTCATTTCTTATTCTTTTTTTTAGAATAATTCCTTATATTCTTATAGTCACCTTTTGTGAGCAGCTGGTTCTCCAGAGATATTTGTTATATTTAATTTCAGTTAAATCGTTTGGATAAGACTTCATGACCAGGGTTCAGTCAAATTACCAAACATTAAAGCAATGTTATTTTAAACGTTATACGTATATTTCTGTTCATTGCATTTTTGTATACCTTTCAAATAGAGACCATTTCTATGACACCATAGCGTTATTAGCTCCAATTCATTAATCTTCTGAATTTAGCGATACTGTAATTTCACTATTTTATTCGTTCTGTAAACTACGTAAATATTGTTACAAACCTATAATGTTGTTTCCCTGCCACTTCAACCACTGGAAAGACCGTTTCCCAATCAGCTTTATTGGGTCCTAATCAGGCACCGCGTCAATAATCTCAGAGCTTTGCAACCATTTGGCGACAAATTAGATGTTAATGGAAACTTCAAGAATTTTAGCAATTCAGCCAATAGGAACCGATATACAGGTTATGAACAGCTTCCTGGAAACTATAAAACGCCTGCAGTCTCAAGCTGAAGTCAGTCGTAGACGCGAGCCGGAGTCGCGAAACAAATCGTGAATCGAGTCATCGACAGGATAACGAAGCAATGGTGAAATATTCCAGCGAAGAAATAGGTTTGTGTGGATCTCAAGCGATTGCAGAACTGAGCTGTGTGCCGAGTCCAGATATTTATTGCCGAAACAGCATCGAGTCGTGTGTGGTGTAGCCAGTCGTATAGTAATGAGTAGACAGTTGGATACAGCTTAAGCAAGAAGACAGTGGTGAATTGTAGTGGAGAGACCATAGAGTGAAGTTACTTAAATTCCCTCCTTTTGCTGAATTCTGTCTGGTCGCTTTGTGTGCTATGGTTGTTATTACTACTGATTATGACTTGTGGGAACTGTTTGTTGTATAAGTAACCTGTGCATGTCTTGGCTATACATTTGTCGTCTTTGTATTAATGTCTTCATGTTTAATAGAAGTCAACGTCGTTTTTTTCTGCTAAAGGACTGTTTATTTCCATCTACGAACAAATCCTTGAAATAAACCCCGGAGTACCCGTAACAATATTACACAGAAACCTTCGTTAGCTTTCAACAATGGAAGAAAATCAGCCTATCTAATATTTGATGAAACATTGACAATCAATTTTGGTTTTATTTGAAAGAATGAAAATATTGTTGAGGAAATATTTCTCTCTATATAAAACGCTAACATACATGGCGCAGAAATCGCAATTATTGCTAATTGTGGAATGGCAACAGTCAAATATCAACAAATCATCATACTAATTTCAGACTGCTTCAATCATTGAATATATTTACAGATGAATCAAATCCAGTGCTTCGTTCAGCTAATTAATGGAGCTGCAAATTATCAATAGAATTATTCTGGAGATGTTTCGCCACCTCACCATAAATTACATTCAGTCAGATGATATAAATGAAATAAAGAAATAATCCCCCCAAAAAACAGAACGCAAAAATAAAAAAGAGATAAGGAATCTTGGTAAGATTTCAAATTAATTAACGGTTCATCGACAAGCACATCAAAATCGTGCCAATCGTCCAAAAACACGCCTAAAAGCTGCTGTTGGTTTGGATACCAGAAGTGGTAATGAATGGCTTTTAGAGATTGTAAAAAAAATGGCTTCAAATCGCCTTAAAATATTTTAGTTTCGGCGAGCTTACATTAATTTTAAATCTAGCCGAATTGTTATGACTACCTTATGGAAACTGTTGTTCATATTTTATAAAATATTTATTTTATAAAAATTATCTTAGTATTATATTAAGACTCAAAAATTATCTTTTTAATGATATCAACTTCATTTGTACACAATTTCTACTTTAAGACAAATAATATTTTTAATTTAATTTGATAAGTCGTCTGAAAAAGTGTTTTTAAATGTTATGAAGGAATTCAAACTATGCATCAAAACATTTAATCGAGTGGTTTTACCAGTTATTAATTCAGTAATAACATTTTCATTTCCACTTTTATTTCGTAATATGAATACTTTAATTAACCCGCAGTGTACTGATTGAATTCATGATTTTCAATAGTCTGAAATAAAAAAAAATGAATCATACAACAACCTAAAATGTCGGAAAACGAGGCGAATGAACTAGTCAAGAAAGGCTGCTAGTATTTAAAAATATGTTTAAAAATAATTAGAGTTAAAGAAGTTTACAGAAATTACATTACCATCGTTATAAAATTAATTTCTACTTCAACTCCTTCAACTCCGGTATAAAAATCATTTTTAAGCTGGACTATTTTCGGAAATCAACGCGAGAAACTTTTAAATCTAATTTATATTTTAATTCATGGAAATCGTAATTAAAATTTCAAAAAAGTATCGCTCCGAGATGCGTATTTCCATCCTTCAAATTATATTTTTGCAAAATTTGATCGCTGTGGACCAAAAAAGTATGGAACGCACGCGTAAATGCGCACGAATTCCTCTCTATTATTAAAAGAGACAGACCGATTTTTTTATGAATTACTTTTTACGCAGGTATTACGAAACAGAATTAAGGACTTTATCTAGACATCGGTAAGTTTGTATCTCATCATTTTACAACTATATTGATTTTATTTTCGCTTTTGTTAAAGGAGAATGCTTTGCATTCAATTTTTTAAAGTACAAAATGAAATTGAAAAAAGGAAATATGTTATCTCAGTAGCGGCTGGCACAGTTATTAAGAACATAAAAAGAAAACTCCCTCTGGAATTCTAAATACAGATTAGAACTTTCTATAAGCTGGCTGATATATTTAGTCAGGATTCGTGAAACGATTGCTGATGTAGGAGACCATCAAATTGGTATCTTAGATATAATTAATTATACATATATTAATGTTTCGCTGTTTCAAAAAAAGAGTTCTAGTGCGAAATTTGATATTCGAATATATTATAAATTACAGTTTTCAATTTTACGGATACTCCGATGAATAATCTGTCACACGAACGGACTTGTTGTAGTGTTAAATTCAACATTAGTCCAAATTGTGTAGATACTCTACTAGTGACTTTGATGTACATTTACGAAATATGGCCAGTTTACAACCAGTCAAGGATTATTTTAAATAAAATTAGATCAAAGCCGTCTTAGTTCAATCTACAATACAACAAGATAAATTCAATATGTTTGGCATATTATGGGTTTTGCGGTACTTGGGTACTAACCATTTACCACAGATTAATAACTAACCAAATGCCTTAAGAGACCTTGATCATTGTGACCAGGGATTAATCGCCAAAAATGCTATGTTAGTCTATGGGCTATGTTATTTAATTGCCTTTTGCATAATCTTAAGTTTCCTATAATTTATAATTCAGGCAAAAATTTGCAATGATGCAAAAGCGGTTTATTAAAATTACACAGTTAATACTCAAATACGGTTCGGACTTATCTGACTGACATATGCACAAATAAACAGAATTATAATTAAATCTACAATTAAGAGATTTGATCCCACAAATGATACAAATATGCATTTGTAGTTTCAAACACGGCCTAAATTCATTTGTATATCTCGTTACATTTTTCACCTAGAGTTTTCGCAGCTTGATAAACAAACATGATATCAAAAGTCATATATTTGGACTAGGAAAGATAAATGTAAAAGATGGAGAATCGTCATTATGTCAAAGCAAAGCTTTATAATGATTGCAGTTATTTTTGCTTATTTATTTCGTTTTAAAAATAATTAATACGTTGAGACTATTTATTGATGTGCGATTATTTGCAAAACAAAATTGTCACTTGTATTCTGATTAAAAACTATCTAAAACCTTATTTATTATTCCGATAAGTTTCACTTTTAATTTCGCCAATTTGAAATGAAATAGATAACAGAAATTCATTTCTTTTCTTACAAGCACGCACACACACACACACACACACACACACACACACACACACACACACAC
>JAPMOR010029689.1:702647-751978 GCA_026543865.1 Argiope aurantia
TCAATGTGATAGTTCATTCTGCTTGAATATCTGTTAAATGCTGACCATGACAAAAATTGTGCTACATTTGGATTAATTAGTTTTATCTTTAAAGTAAGGTATTGCCAATTGGCTGCAATTTATATATTAAATATCTCACTAAGAAAGTTAACAATATTATTTTACACTGAGATATTTTTCAGCAAGTTTATTTCATAAGCAACATGGGACTTCTGGAATTCTCTCAGACATATTCTAAAGTTATTTATTTGTAACAAAAGGTCTCTACAGTATGCTAACTATGCTATTTTCCAGAATTAGTGTCACTTAAACTATTGATGGATAATTTTGATTCATGTCTTAGTTGAAAAAAAAAACTTTTGACGCTTTGAGTAATTCTTCATTTAAGAATAATCAACAATCGCCTCAAGTTAACTATCGAATTTCGTTGATTGGATGAATTTCCTTCATATATTCATTGAAATCACACCACTTTTAGACAATTTTACATCTAGGATGGGTGATTCGTAGAGAAAAAAACACAGCGTTATCTTTATTATGCGATTTTTTCTTTTATCTATTCTTAAACTATTTTAGCTTATCTTGTCTTTTACAATTTACTTCTTTTATCTAATTCAAAATATCAACAAACTTTTTCTATTGATTCAAACAGTTTTAAAAACTTTATCATGGGTCGATTAGAGTGAAATGGCAAGATGATTAATGGCGTTTTTAATAACGATATTTCAATTTACAAATTACTAACTTTTAATGACTTTATATAAGAAATAAATATAAAAGTAATTCGCCTTAATTGGTTTCGTCCCTTTTATCATAAGTGATTCGGTTTTTATATCAGCATTTACTACAGTGCAATAAAGTTAATATTATTTTATGCAAACAATATTTAATTAATATAACCCAGATTATTTTTAATTAACAGGGAATTGCTTTTCTATTTATTCTGTCTAGACTCATTTAGAGTCTTTATAAGTAGTTAGGGTATTTCTCAATTACTCTCAGAAGTAATAATTTAATTAGAATTAAATCCCATGATTTTAAGTAAAATGTTTTTTAGTTAAAAGCACTAAACACATCCTAAAATTTAATATACAGTATCTCCTAATGTAATTATTAAAAACAAATTTTTTTCAAAAAGTTCGTTAGTTTTCAACGGTTTTGGGTATTTAATTTAGAATATGAAACACTCTTAATTTTCTTAAATACTCAATCATTTTTTTTTACAAATTGAAATATTTTTGCAACGATCTTCATTTGAAGAACAAATAAAATCTTATCCTAATTTTTTATTTCAATTCAATAATGTAAAACAATTGCTTAAAATTAAACTATTATTGTTTGAGATTAAAATAGAAACATATATATTTTTTGTGAAAGCAGGATGTTCTAATTCCTTTAATACCTATTAAAAAAGAAGATAAACAAAATTCAATCATACCCATTAATATGTATATTCTTATGAACATTCTTTTCTGAAAACGTTTGAAATCAGTTAAAAATGTAATAATGTATGTATTTTTGCAAATGAACATTTTTTTCGTTACTAAATCTTTATGTTAGGTAGCAAAATATTTAGTCTGATAATGGTATTTTCAAGTGTTATCTGCATTTATTCCATTAAAATTAGATTGCTGTTTTGAAATATTGGTATGAAAATATTTTCTTTCTTACGCAATTTGTCAAGAAGAGTGTTTTTTATCAAACTTGCGTGAATTCGATAAAGAAATGAAGACTGTGGCATGATAGCACATTACGTGCCATTATTTCTGATATTTTTGTCACACTTTGTCTTTCCTTTCAAAACATGCATATTTCTTTCAAATGCCCCTTCCAGTTTAAATGTGTTGGATAAGAGTATGTATTCTTCGTAATAGCTGGTCTGGGAAAAAACATCAACTCGACAAGTACCATTCTTTAAAAAAAAATAGTGTGATATTCTTCGACGCAAATGATAGAGGATCTGAAAAAAAAAACTGGGTTCGAGTGATTCAGATGTGTTTAAACACAACAGATCTATCTTCCACACATTTTTTTTATTCAGAGGTTTTTTTTTTACAACAACTAACAGAAAAGAGAATAATAGCGTTTTACTGCTTTTTGCTTACTGCTTTCTTCTTCTGAATCGAATATTGCTCAGACTTTTGTAAAAATCTCATCCAATAATATTTATTTAGAGCATTCGTACTAATTTTAGACTTTCTCAGTTTAACAGCTATTTGTATTATAAATAAAATATGAAATAAACAATTAAACTAATTAAATGAATTAAAAATAAAAAAAGAATATCATATAACCATTTTTAAAAAAAAATTATACAGAAAAATAAACGAACTAATGAAGGGCCATAAAACACAATACAGTCAGTTAGTCTTGAAGAATTAAAAAAATATTATTACTACGTTAAATTTTTATTTATTTTATCGTCTGCGATTTATAATGTAATTTCTACACTGTCTCGAAATGGATTTTGGAGATTCGTATAATTATATCAAATGCAAAATATCAGATATTTCGTTTGAATTTTTAACAGAAATAGGCAAGCATGGTTCGAAAATTAAATTTTTAAGCGTAAATTTACTAAATTCTTGAAGTTAAGATTATAATACGTAAGACAGAATTTCAATTAACCAAATTTCTGAGAATTTAAAAGATGAATAAATAATTAAATTTTAATGTTTCAATCATTGACCAAAAATTTTTGAAAAATATGTTAAATTTAGTCAAATTTGGCGACATCTTGTTTCTCTCTATTATTTGTTTACCTAGCTATAAAAAGTTATTTGAACTTTTTTGATATAGCTATTTGAACTTTTTTGATAAAATTGCAAAATATTGATTTAATGAAATTAGTCTACTATACGTTATTGCATAAGTAATTTAAAATGTGTATGTTAATCGAAGAAATTAGGAAAAGAATTTCTGAAATAATGTTTAATTAGCCTACTACATTTTATAGCATACACAAATTAAAATGTGTATGTTAATCGAAGAAATTAGGAAAAGAATTTCTGAAATAATGTTTAATTAGCCTACTACATTTTATAGCATACACAAATTAAAATGTGTATGTTATACGAAAGAAATTAAGAAAAGAATTTCTGAAATAATGTTTTTAAAATTATTATCTTAATTTTAATGCTGTCAAAAACCCGAGACTGATTGGTTTGAACGTTCAATTTTATCATGAAAATAAAAGAAAATACATTTCAAAAGATTGTATATTAAATTGAATTAATTTTTAAAATATTGGTCAGAATATTTTTTAATGAAATTATTGTCAGAAAAATTATCAATTAAATATTAGATTGATAGGCAAAAATAATTTTTAACAGACAATGTTTCTGAAAACAGATAAGAATACCAAACTCTTGCTTGTATATCAATAGATTGTGTGTTAAGTTTAATTAATTTTTATTTGGGAAAATAATATTTCGAAAGTTAACTGATATAAAAATTATGAACTGAATTTTAAATTTTCAATCTAGAAGGAAGAATAACTTTCATGAGACAATGTGTTCGCAAAATATCCAAAAATAACAAACCCTTGCTTCAGTTTTAATGAATTATATTTTAATTAAATTTTACTTTGATAAGTTAACAATAATTTTCATCGATTTTTTCAAAATCATATTTGCCTTATTTCACATATATACATGCATATATAAGTTATATAAAGATTTAATTCAGGCCTTTATTATTCTCTAAAGTTATTGAGGAAAATACATTAAAAATTAGATTAATATTAACTAGTTAAAAAACCAATCGAAGTCTGAAGTCTCTTAGACCTGAAATAACTGCATGCTGATTTTAATTTCTCTAAATTTACAACCTCTGGGACAATTTCAGCGATTTTCTCTTCAAACCATTTAATGAGAGCATTCTATGATAAAAATGGTAATTATAGTAAAACATTCATGAAATTCTGTCGTTAGATTTTGACACTGTATCTGTCATTTTATAATCAGTTTCACTAATGCAATATCCATTTCAAGACACTAATTTGGAACAACATAATTTTCAGATTTGTATTCTAAGAATTTTATTTAAACACAATTATTTTTTTTTATTCAAAAATTCAAATTTTTACTGAGTAAGAAATTAATAAGATTGAAATACGTGAAAATCGTTTGACGAATTTATTTTTTCTGTGAACACAATGATTCATGAGTTAGAAAAAGGAGATTATGGAGTTTTATCAAAGTTTATATTAAATTAATCAACGAATCGGAGGTCTATAAGTCTGTTTTATTAAAGTACACAATAATGTAACAACCTGAAGACACATTAAAGTGGATGAGTCAAATTTAATAGGTGTAAGTAATATCCTTATTATCAAATTATAGAAATAATATCGATTAAATTCCTCAAAGAATTTATGTTCGTCCATTTGAAATTTGATAGATAATTTTGACACTAGAGTCGTGAATCAATATAAGAGTTTTGAGCCATTTTATAAATGAAAAGATACTAAAATTGTTTATATGATAATATTTCTTTTAGAAAATTCCAAATCTTGATGTGTGGTATGTTTCTGCAAGAAAATCAAGGAAGTACGTACAAATGAGTCATTTACTACAAGTTTAAAAAATGCAAATAATATGATAAAAAGAAATATTTATAGTTATATGAACTGTTAATAATTTTAATGCTATAAATATTTTAATATCAGAAAAAATTGGTGTATAAGAAGTATTATCTCTATAAAACTTGTTTGCAAGTTATAGTTGGAATGATTTACCGAAAGTTCCCTTCATTAATTCTGTTAAATATGTACTTTATTACGCAGCTCATTATTTATCAGATAAAATTCATTAATTTGATTTTCTAGATTTTAGAATAATCCGTTGTATACTTAATAGCCTAATTTTTTTTTTCATTCACCTTTCATTCAGTTACCGGAGAGGGATTTGAATTGATAAAAACTTTTATAGTTGTCAGCTAATTTGTATATCAGTATTTTTCAGCTCCATCTTTTTATTCGTGCTCATGAAAGTAAAACATTTTGTAAACAATTTGTTACAGCAAAATGAAATAGGTCGTTACCTCGGTAGCATTCTGTACGATTAATACGAGTAAAAAAAGAAAGACTTCGTAGCAATCGAGTAAAAATTGAAATTTTCTGATGTTATTCCACCTCAGTAATTTTGATGCAATGCATGAAAGGTCGGCTGATGTGTAAGATTGTACTGGTCTTGAAAAAAAAAAAAAATCAATTAAAGCACTTTTTTATGTGAGTCGGACTGTTAAATAATTTAAATAGAAAGGGACGAACAAGAATTAAGACTTCAAAGAAACCAGGGGGAGTAAGTCATATCACTGACTCTCCGACCCGCCGGAAGACGCACGGATAAATAATAGTGATTGAACGGACCGCCGCAACAGCAACACTGGCGGAAACTGTAGTTGAGTCCTAAGGGCCATCACCGGCCACGGTATAAACCTGCCCGAAGGAAGTACATGCCGTCATCGATGGAAGGAGCCAGATCCCCCACCTTTTTGTGTACCCTCCAGGGTGGCGAGATCCAACCACCATACCCGAAGCGTCTCAACCTCATTTCGAGATGTCCCCAAAGGGGTTTACTACGGGGAAGAATTCACTCCAAAACTTTCTCGCATAATTTCCAATAAACGTCATGCCAGAGAACGCCTTATATGGCATTGGTGTACAATAGCTATGCAATATTAACTTTTGGTAAGAATTTGGTATTTTTACTAAATATGGATCTCAAAATCCCATATGAAATTTGATATATTTAAGTCATTGAGTTTTTGAATTTTTGCGTTTACATGTTTCTGAAAGTAGAGATAGATTGGCAATCAACCCATGTTCGAATTTGGGTCATCATTTGTCAGATTTCTACATTATAGATGTTATATCTGTGTACCGAATTATGTCTATCTAGCTCTCTTTACTTAATAATTGTCATGTTAACTTATATTCGAACTGCCAGGCAGACGAACTTCCTCAGAACAAATTTTACATAAAATGTGGTAGAAATCTTCAAATTTGATGTCAAGACCATATAAGAAATTTCAGTCATCAAGCTGAAATTGTTTATGAGTTATATTTGTCAGAGACAACAGAAGTACATCTAACAAAAATGTGTTTTTCGAGCTCAGAGAGGTCTAAAGTTTGTAGATTCATCAAAATCTCGAGTTCAAATTTTTTGACGATTACTATACTTTCTCTATACTATGTATTCGAGATTTCTTATTTATATTGTATTTGGAATAAAGATATATATAGGAAGGACATCCTAATATTTTTGTACATTATAATTTTTTATATATAAACCGTAAATAAAAAGACATTTACAACGTGATATCCCCAAATATGTCAGAAATGTCAGACAATGGTAAAAATCTACAAAAAAGAAAATCATTTCGAAAAAAAAGAAATGTTATAAACATTGATAAAAGAACAATGCTTAAAAGTATGAAGCTTGTGCTGCTACAATATTATGCATTTCCTCAAAATGGTATTGTAGCGGATTGTTATGAACGGGGATAGAATCTGGGACCTTGTGATTCACAGCCGAGTAACAAGACCACAAGACAAAAGTAATTGCCCGTGTTTCGTAGCTGTTATTTGGCTTATAAGCTTTTCACCACAGTATCATTAATAATATTTGATGCATTTAAATATTTTTAATGGCTGCTTCAAAAATATACAGTTTTTTAGTGAGCAAAATTTAATACGAAATTCTGTTTAGTTGGTTGTAATGTTTTTGGGTTATCGGATAAACAGATCAAAACATAAAGAAACTTCTTTTTATATGATTGAATTCAAATTTAGTTAAAATCATGGTGGAGTTTTGTCTACTATTCCAACATTCATAAACAGAATAAGGTACATTTTTTATTCGTCAAAAATAATATGAAGTAAAGAAGATAGTATATTTTGGAAATTTCTTTTGGTACCAACAGGTTTCAATATTTGGCATAGTTTACAAATGCCCACCAAATAACATAGGAATTCGATTTATTATTTCAAAATGGCATTTAAGTTAATAGTTTTAGTTTCGAGTTAATCATTGGCAACCATATAACAACAACAGAAAAAAAAATGTCTGAAACTAGTGTTAGTTACTAAAATTGGCATGTTAAAGTGCAACTGAACGTTTATCAAGAGCATACGATTAATTTATACCAATTCGACATATCATATCGTTGTGCGTATGAATTGACAGAACTTTAATAGGGGATACTGTTAAAAGATTTGGCCCAATGAAGACACGAATTTGCCTTTATAGTGTATAAATTGACCAAATTACATTTTTCATTCAGTGTTTTCGCATCTAGAGAGAGACATAATTTTCAGAATTTTTCAGCTTGAATTTTGAGTAATAGTTTAAAAGGTGGCTAATTCATTATTGGCTGTAAGTAAATTTCTTTTAAAATTTGAATATTTATCCTTTGTATAACTTTTAAAAAAGAGATTTAAAAAATTGGGAGTATTTATGATCAGAAATGCTGAATTCCTTATAAAACAAATTCATCACTTATATTACGATAAAAAATCTTAATAATTTCCGAAAAATGCAGACACACATATATAATCAAGTGTGAAATTATCATTAGCAATATTATTCCTTCCGATTTCTATGTAATTTAATGCTATTCAAGTTTCTTGTAGCCAGAGGCAAATTTGTTTGGCAACATTTTCAAAAGATATCCATTTATTTCATACTCCTTTAGAAATAAAGTGCATGTGTTTCATTAGAGCTAAACTGAGACTAGAAAAATAAAATCTACTTTTTCAGTAAACTTAATACTATTAATAAGTGCAGACAAAAGACTTCCTCGAGATAATAGAGTACAAACTGAAATTTATTGTTGAAGATATCCATTCCGATTCATTTAGTTAATTTCCGTGGAATGGCTGCTGATATGGGAGAATAAACAGGTGCAGTAAAAGAAGTTCACTTGAAGTATGTTAAGTTTTTGTACACAAATGTGCAGCTCTAAATCTTAAAAAATTAAAATAAAGCGAAAGAGAGAATGGAGTGACCACGTAATAGGATAGATGAAATTAAAAATTCAAATGGAATTGCTATTGACGATACATTTTAAAAGACTCGAACGATTTTTTAAAAGTTTTATTAGAAGAAGGAAAATAAATTGAAACTATTTGTATAATTTTTATTGTAATAAATAACTATAAATCTAGAGTTTCTTATCTTTAAGGATTTTATGGATTGAAGATTAAAATTTTTTTAAATTGAAATTTGCTAGTATGAAAATAATGTAAAATACTGTAGCTGTGCAAGTTATTTTTTTTTAAATATTCGAACAATGGCAATTGTTGTGAATTTCGTACGAATGAAAGCACTTTTGTACAAAAGGCAATTACATGCTTAGCATTCTATCATTTAATTAGTTTAACTTCATTTGTTTTTCATTAGATTGCATCAAATAAAAAAATGAATGACAAGCGAGTGTTTTCTTTATTCAAATTTCTCGTGTACTTATAAAAAAATCGCACATTCTGTTCTTAGCTTACCATTTAAGTCAAGAGAGTCATTTATTTCATTTTGAAGAATTTCTTTTATAACTTTGTTTAAAAATTTACTATATTTTTATTATTTTGAAATCATTATATAAACCAGATTTCATCGATATAACTCGATTCATCGTTCACTATTTTTTTACGGAGGCAGAAAGGCACTTTCTTGCAGCATGAAGAATTTGTATTCAAGGAAATGCACTATATAGATCATCGAAAATGATAGTAGAAGGCATATCTTGCTTTTTTAAACCATTTGTTTAATTCGAATTCTATACCTATGAACTTTTCCTTGAATAGTTGAATTATATAGGTCTAAATTTCCCTTTTATAGACATTTTATGAAGTGATTATTTATGTTCACATTATAATCTCATAAAATAATCCTTGACGAAACCATTAGCCATGAATTTTAAATTCTGATCATTTTTATATTTTATTAAATTTTCAGATAATATTTTATTTTACATTTACATAAGCAGGTCAAGAAAATACGCCATTATATAGGAAATGCAATTAAGTCAAAGTTAATCAAATCTGATTTTAGCAATATTTTTCATATCATTGCAAGAGTAATAATTTGTAACGTTTCTCCTTTTTTCTTACATGGTAATTGTTATTCCCGAAAAATGTAACGTCACCCGTTTTTCCACACATATTTTATTGCATGTGAACCACCAGATTGTGATACTCTTCACCAGCAGAGTAATTATATCTGGTCATTTGTTTTATACGATAAAGGATCACAGATTTGTGTTTCGTCATTTCAGAGAGATCCGTCATATCTTCAAGGGTGAAAAACGTCAAAACCTCTAGATGTTAATTTTTTTTCATAATGAAGGGACTCCTGACATCTTCGAGAAACGATCTATCACCAACAACCGTTGTCATTAAATGTCGAAATCACATGGACTTTTGCCAGTGTTAGCTGTGAATTGATTATAATTAACATAAGTGAATTGATTATAATAACGTGCTCGCGAAGGGGCAGCTACAAAGATGAAATCTGAAAAGACATTCCCATGATCGACTGAAGATTATTGACGAAGCATTGCTGAGCAGCTATTTTGTGATAAGGAACCAAGTTCACCAATGAAAAAATCAGAGGCAGAAATCTAGCGAAAATAAAATGCTGAATGTTTTGGGAGAATGGAGAGGAGAGATTTAGCGAGACATCGGTGTTCGAAGTGTTCCTGATTTTGTGAGACACTTCTTGTGATTTGGGAGTTACAATACAATTCCCTCCTTGTGATTTCAGAGTTAGGATCCAACCAATAAAGATCGGTGGATTTCTGGAGGGGCCCCTTGGAATAGAAGTTTGAGCTAACAGCCTGTTAGCGTTTTTGTTTGTGTGTGTTTGTTCTCTGATTTGATCGAGGAACTATTTTAGGATTAAACTTTCAAGTGTTGTGTGCATTTTGTAAATTATATTAACCTAGATAGGTATAAGTTGTTTTTGTGTACAAATGCAAGGTTGTAAATAAAATAATTGTTTGTTACGAAGCTGTCTTATTCGATTGGTCAGGATCAAGAAATTACAAAATTAATGTGCTTCCATATCTTATAATATATTTATTTTTTGAAAATGTGTCTGAATTTTTAATTTTTGGAGTAACATTTTATTGAACTTTTTATATAATGTATTCATTTAAACATTTTATAATCATGCGTTTAATATCATACAACTGGTAAAAATTCATTTTGGGCTTAATTAATGACATTATTGTGTGATTATGCAATTTAAAACAATCTCACATAGCTAAAACATGTTTCCAAAAAACAAGTTCAGTTTTAAAACTATTTTTACAATGATATTGTAGCATTTAAAAAGAAATTGGTAATATTTTACAGATAAATATGGAAAACCCTAAAATAAAAATAATTTACTCAATCTTATTACGGATATTTAGCAAGGTTTTGTAATATTTTCAGAACCATAAATTTAACATTGTTTTAAAATATATCAATTATTCAAAATGATATCGAAAAACACAAAAAAACTATTTTTCCCCCCACCCTTACAGAGCATCAAAACAGTTTTAGATATGACACCTCTTGGAAAATAATATTTACTTCTCATTTTCATTATAAGATGATTTTTTTTCTTACCTCTACTAATAAAGTGTACTTTTCTTTCATATAAGCAAAAAAAGTGATTACTGCGATTTGAGTGACTTATCCCTTTGGAGCGTTGAGCAGCATTGAAGTCTCTTAGAGCACTTTGTGTTGCCGTCATTGTTTTGGAATGATTTGCTGCCTGAGTGTGTGCTGTTGATTTGTGCTATATCTTTACGCAAGAGCTACCTGCATATCCGACCTACTTGGGAAATAAAGTATTATCCGTTATATTTTACAGTACAATATTTTTACCATGTTTAATCCATGGTTTAAATAAAGAATCTTCGCTTATTAAAGTGAAGTCAACGCTTTTCCTAAACCTCAACATCGTAAAGACAGAATTCATGGGCAATTATCATGTACTGAGAGTGAATATTCAGGTAATCCAAATTTATGCTGTCAATGCTGGAAACATTATTTAAACATTTTTCATATGATTATTGTGTCACCAATATTATAATTTCAAGGAATTTGTAAAAGAGTTTTTTCTTAGAAATTCTGACAATGAAAAAGATAAAATATATTCAGTATTTCAAAATAAAAATTATTGAATTCACTGGTGTGAGTTAATATATAAAATAGAAGAAATATAAAATGCTGAACTTTTCATCCAAATATTCAATGTATTGAATTTCCGGCTTACTTGATGCATTATCCTACTTTTATTCGGAACAGACAGTTTTTATTCCTTCTACGATATTTTTGGAAGGTTGATTCGAGCATACAAAAGCGGAAGTATTTTGAGAAGAATGTTCCAGCAAAAGGCTAAGAATATCTTTGGTAAATAATATAAGAATCTCATTTACTTTATGAACGTTCATTCCAAATTGCATACGCATTTGTTTCGAAGCGATTCTATATGATTTGAATACAAATACATCATATTTAATAATATATTTATTTCCATCGTAAAGTTTGGTTATTTTGGCTCAAAAATCTCCTTTGAGGCACTCTTTTTTCGGAAGGAAAGTTTGTCTCTGAATTCTGCAGAATTCGCTTTCGTATACCAAATCCCTCGAGGATACGAGCTTTTTTTTTAAGTTGAGGGAGAATAGGAATTTTCTCTAGTACTTGAAACCCAAATTCGAGCGAAACAATATGCCATCAAGCGACTTTTTAGAAATCAGAGGGTTAAAAGTTCTCTAATTTAATTTCAAGTGAATAATTAATAACATTTTATTCCCTATATAACAGTGTAGGATGAGATATATAAATTCATCGAATAATATAATATGAAATTTCATTCGGACATTTAAAATTGAATATAACATATATGATGGATTTAAACGTTATATAAAGAACACTGGCATAAACAAACTATATTTTAGGCATATGAATGTTTTCATTCATAAATGTTACAAAAATTTCAACAAAACTGAATATTTATTATTAATTTTTGCTGAAGAATATTGTAATGGTAAAATATCTCTTACACTAATTTCTTTTTTACTGCTTTGAGAAAATTAAATGCTTTTTTAAAGTCCAATGCTTTTGAGCAGAAAAATGTTCAGAAGTATGACTGATAATATAAGAAAAATAATTAATTTTGTATACTGTATAGTAATAAGGTAAAATTAAAAAAAAAAATGATTAGTCTAATTTGTAAGTTATTTTATTGGAATTTGTTCAATATTATACTAATAATTTATATAATATGAAATTTAAAATATTCGAGATATTGTTCAGTCTATAACACAACTTACGATTTTATAATTTATAATTTTATAATTTTTAATTTTTTATAATTTTATAATTTTTCTTAAGAAATAATATCTGATTTCCGCATTTACAGTGGCTCCCAAAAGTGTTCGTACACTAAAGAAATTTGCAGAAATTGTGTTCTATACTTCTTAATAAAGCATTTTATTAGCTGGTTTTTTGTAATTAGCATCTTTAAATAGTTCTTAATAAAACTAAAGAAATATTTTTAGAAAAGTCAAGTAGTATTGTTCTAAAAAATAAATAAAAAAAATGTCACAAAATTAGAACACAAAAGTCTTGGTACATCCAAACATTATTTATTTAAATTCATCATAAAAATATCGTTTGCGGCTTATTTTTCTTCTAATTGAAAAATACACTAAAATCGTTTGATTTCAGCATTTAATATCAGAATTATTTATTCTATTTACATTATTCTTAGATATGACGCGCATTCGTAAAGAAACGAGTTTAGACATAATAAAATTAATTATATTTAATTTCAAAGCTGGAAAATCAATTAGAGGCATTTCAATTATAACTAATCTACATCATTCAACGTTTCAAAGCATAATAAAACGTTAAAGAGAGGGAAAAAGGATTGCAAACAAGCCTCGTAATGGTCGCCCTTAAATTCTGTCAGCTAGAAGTCAAAGAAATATTGTGAGTAAATTTCTAAAAAATCCACATCTGAGTGCAATAAAGTTTACTTCACAATATAATGAATCAAATGGAACTTCTATTTCCTGTGAAACTATTCGTAGAATTCTTCGGAATGCTGGTATACATGGCCGCTCTGCACGAAGAAAATTTTTTGTAAGTCAGAATAACAGAATTGCTGGGCTTAAATTTGCCAAATCTATGATAAACCAGCCAGAGAGCTATTGGAATCGTGTCTTATTTGCAGATGAAAGTAAGTTTAACATCTTTGGCTCGGATGGGAGAATCATCGTATGGAGGAAAAAAAAAACGAAGAACTTAATTCCAAGAATTTAGTTGGAACAGTAAAACATGGCGGTGGAGGTGTCATGGTTTGGGGGTGTATGTCAGCAGCTGGAGTAGGCAATTTAGTATTCATTGATAGTATAATGGATCATAGAGTTTATATAAATATTCTCAATAATAATTTAAAAGTGTCAGCACAAAAATTGGGCATTTTAAACAACTTTGTGTATTACCAAGACAACGATCCTAAGAACACGACCATGAATGTTCGTCTTTTTTGCCTCTATCATTGCCCTCAAACAATTAAAACACCAGCTCAATCACCTGATTTAAACCTTATAGAACATATTTGGAAAGAATTAGAGGTGCGAATAAGAAGTCACGACATTAAATCGAAAATTCAATTGAAAGCAGTAATGATCGAAGAATGGAACAAGATCGGTGCAGAAGTAACCGACCGTTTAGTTAAATCTATGTCCAAACGTTTAAAAGCTGTTATAAAGAATAAAGGATATCCTTCTAAGTACTAAACATTTACAAAAATTTAGAAAATTTCATATTTAGTGACGTTTTTTTAAAGTGTATGATCACTTTTGTGTCCTATTTTTGTGCAATTTTATTTATTGTCATTTTTAAAAAAATAATTTGCATCGTGATTAAAATTTATTCTTCACTGCTTTATTAAGAGCTGTAAAAATATGCTATGAAAAAATTTTCATGTAAAAATAAGAATATATAATGGTAAATAATGAGGTTTTTAATTGATTCTTTTTGGCGTACGAACACTTTTGGGAGCCACTGTATATAAATAAACTCATCTTCTGGTCATCATGTATTTTATTTTTCACATTTTTTTTACGGATAGAAAACTTTAAAAAAAATTCTTCAATTAGGAATTTTGCTTTACATTTTTGCAGATTACATTCAGAAGAATTTAAGCAAACGATATTTTGTAAAACTCACTTAAGGAGTAAAATAAACATTATCAAAGTTTAACATTTATTTTTCTGAATTTAGGTCAGAATTTAAAAAATCTGGAAAATTTTCTAATGAAGATGAAAATTTTTAAAATAAAAAAATGCTATTTAACTTGTTTAAGAACATTAAGGTTGATTTTGAAAGGTTTCAGCGAAATAAATGCAAAGATGGTTAATAGAAATTTTAAATATTCCCTAAGGATCTAAAAAAATAGAGAAAAATTATGGATACCTTTGTTAAATATACAAAACATCGAATGATTGCAAGGGATGTTATTTTTTGAATAAGGAAGGTTCTTTTTTAGCCTTTTTAGGACAAAAAAAGGTTTTTCACTATTTAATGAAACGGAAGTAGGTTTGTTTTACCCTTTGAGAAAAATTTCTTTTTTTTTTTTTTTTTAAATCGAGAAGGTGAATATCAAATAGTTCTTTTGAATTTTGTTTATCGTTTCAGAATTTTGCTTGTGCTGAGGAATATTTTATCTTTTAATAACACCCTGGAGAGTCGATTCTGTAAAAGACTCATTTCAGATATAAAGTGCGATTTGTCGCCAGTTCCCATGATGGCTATTTTCGATTCAAACTTCCAGCACGCTGACAGCAAAACTCAGAATTGCCTTTTTTCAAAGAACAACTGCTTATTTTGAAAGGGAGAAATTAAATAAGAAATAAATGCGATGACTTACGCCAAACAAAAAAAGGATGACGATACTTAAATGAGTAAATTTTTTCTTGTTTAAATATCGGGATTTCGGCTTTAAAATATTATTAAAAAATATAATAGATAACTGTCGTAATAATAGGCGTCAATTAATTTATGTCAATTAGACTCAATAATTGCCATAGCAAAGTAAGCAATGTGAATAAAATATATTCCTTTAAATCATTGGGATTGCTTTACATATATAAAAATAAATCCCAATTCCATATTTTTAAAAAATCTAATTTTGTTTTGTTGCTACAGTGATAATACAATTTCCAAATAATTATAATTTAAAAAAATAATGCGCTAGCTTAATATTATTTCAAGTAAATTTCAGGAACAAGGTGAGTGAGCAATCAATATTCGAGATTCTTAATATATAACAGAAGGTAAATTTTACATCAAACTGAAATTACATTCATGCGATATTTTAGACGGAAAATGAATCATTTTTTGATTATCAGATGTCATTATAATACTTTGGACATTCCTTGTTTTAAATATTTATCGGAATATTTAAATGAAAACATATACATGGCAAGCTGCGTTGACACACTTAATTGTATTCTATTAATACTAAATGCATGCTGCAGGAATCATAAATGAAAATTTTATGAGACTCCTTATTCTTATATTGTTAAACACAAGAGATTAGAATGTTAGAAATATAAAACAAAATTTTTAAGAAGTAAATTTTCATCATTCGAGACATTAATTATGAAATTGGGACACAACTTACAGCATATTAATATCCAAGTTTTTAATTTGATATATTACATTAGTCACCCTATTTGCCAGATATTGATCCATGTGATATTTACATTTAGGATAAAGTGAAGGATTTGGGTTGCAAGAATTCACTAAAATACCAAAACAAAATTATTTTCAATTATAAAATGTACTGAAGTACTTGAATTTACATTCGGTAATACTTTTTGTCTATATTTGTCCTTTACGTTAATTCCGATCCTTTGTTTGAAAAAGAAATATTTATTTAACTTCTTTCTTTCATTCCGTTCTCTGAATAATGCTTGTAAATTTATAATGTTTATAGCGTTATTTTTTATTGATTAAGAATATTTTCTAATAAAAGTTTATATGATTTCAGAGTTTTTCACTAAATAAGCTATGAATCTTTATTTGTATTACACATATATAAAAGAAAAAGCAAAGAGAGAGACTGAATTTTATATAGGGTGTAATTTATTTCTTTAGGAATTTTTTAAATCTTATAAGAAGAAAAATAAATCTGATTGGGGAAAAGATATAGTTAGAGGTGGCAGGATAATAAAGATAATTAAATTAGAATAAAATAAATTTTTTAATAGTTTTTAAAAAGACGGGTTTTTTTTAAATAAATTTACATATTTTAGTTTTAAAGTCTTTAAGAAAATTGTATTTTTCTATCCTATTTATAACTCAATTAGGTTTTAAAAATTTCCTTTTATAGAAAAATTTACTGCAAAAACTGTAAACGGAATGAAAACAAATTATATATGCATATTCTCCAAATTATGAAGAAATGAATTTCAGAAAAATAACAGAAAACATTAATAGGAGAAATTCAGATGCTGTTGTGATGGTAACAATGGTATAAAACATTTCAATGAACCCTCAAAATATGGAATATGCGAAATTTTATTAAAATGAAATTATCAAGATATTTTTATAATTAGCGTTAAATTTTTAATGTCTTTGTCTTGTCTCTTCGCTTACGATATTGAATTACTAATATCCTGCATGATTTCCAGATTCTACATATGAAATCTGGTTCCACACCTTTGATTATATTTGTCTGCAAATGCATTTAATGATTAAATTAATTTTAGAACTTCACAATTTTGAATTTCAAAGAAATCATTCTTTTGATATTTCCCATGATTGAAATTCTTTATTACTTCTGCGGTCACCGTCTTTAATGCACTAGTCTTGAAATCCAATCTTTTGATTAAAAAAAAATAGTTTTTTGCTTTTTAAAGCATTAATAAAATAGCGTTTTTAGAAACTTCTATTTTATTCACATCGCTAATACATTTCTTTTTTTTGGTGGACCTGTCAGATTTTCACATCATTTGTTGTACCTCGGTGAATAGTTTTCATATCATTTATATTGTTCGTTTTATACTAGCCTTACCTGGTGCTTTTAAAAGTTTGAATAAGGGGTGATATTGCGTTTTCTATAAGTCAATCTTTAATTTATTTTATAGTTCTTTATTAAAAATACTAAGAAGACTTCAATTCAAAATTTTCCATCATTGACTATGAATTAGCAAAAACATTAAATTTGATTGATTGTTAGATAATTATGTTTTAATATTATTATTCCCTTTGGGTATACAGAATTTTATAAAATTTTAGAATTATAGTACTTTAGTAAATGAGTGAAAATTGATTTACAATATTCTACATATACAACCTGAAAGAAGACAAGTTAAAGTAAAGAGCGTCAGCCTAAGAGTGAAACGGATCGAAACTGATTTCTATTTGATGAGAGATAAAACGCAAGATTACAGCTCCGGTTAAAAAGTAGAAACCTCAATTTCTGTTGCATGTTGATCTTAAATAGGTTATGTGATTTATTAATCTGTCTACAATTTATTAATATGACTAATTAGGTGGAAGTAACTCAATTCCGAATACAGACAAACGCTCTAATACTGCATTTTCTTTACAAATGCATGTTATCACTGCTAAGAAATTATCGTAAGTTTAGGCTGGTTGATTACAATTTTTTAATAAGTGGACTGTAATCTTATTTAAAATCAAACAACAATTCGAATGCCAACTTTTTATTTGATAGTGGTTCAATCGACCCCACAACGATTCAATACAAAAACTTTTTTTTAATAGCTGATCCCATGTCAGCAGGGTTACATTAAATTTATTCGCTGAAGCCAATCCAGCGCATAGTTGACAGTTTTTAACGAACAGCGCCAATGAAGCGATAACAATCACGATCAAAGTCCATGATATGTTTTCTAAAATGTTTAATCAACTTATTAAAGAAAACATTTTCCACCTTGTGTTAGAAAGCATTATAATCGCATTAGCTCTGTTTGGCGATCAGTTGCTTAGTGTGAGATATTGGTTATGTTTGTGTTTTCTTAAACAGGTTAGATATAATTTGATATCCATGATAGAGTGAAATTGCCAGATATGTAATATGTGTTACTTAATCTTTATACATATGCTCCGCTCATTGTGTCCACGAGACTTTCTAATGGGTTCACAATATCACCCATGACATCAGGGTGCTCTTGAGAATATAAATGTGCGGTTCATATATTTTATAAATTTCGTAACAATATGACTTCACATTTTTATATGTCTCATAAACTATACAGAAATTAAATAAACCATTTTTTAACTTACATAAGTGGAAGAAATTCATGATATGATTTATTTAATAATACATTGAAAATGTTTTTAACTTTAGGCCAACATTATAATCTATTGTTGAAAACTAAGTAAAACTGATATTTTTAAAGATTGCCAAAATTCAGCATTATAAATTGGTATCATTATTATTATTTTAAATTTTGAAACTATGCAAAACTTATTTTCTGTGGTAATATTTTCTGAAGTTGTCGTGGAAAAGCGACAAAATTAGACGAAATTTTTAATTAATTAAAATTTCAAAAAAATCTTTCCAAAATGAACATTGATACCCTCTATAATATATATACAGATGAAACAGTCTGGCTCGTAGACTACCAACACATAGATACACACACACACATTCATCCTTATTATTAGTTGAATTACATAAAAAAATTCCCAAACATTAAAATCTGATTGGATTTAAAATTAATTATCATACATATTTCATACAGTTATTATTTCGGAAAATAAAACTCTGAAATCTCGTGTAGTTCATGCCTTTACACAAGGTCCTTAATTTCATGTGCATGGGAGAGGATGATGTCACATTTATTAGAGAATATATGCGGACGTTTAGGAGAGATCCCTTCCGCTGATTTTACATAATCATTAGATGAGTTTTTGTATTTTAGTTTGAGGTATGAAGTGATATATGCAGTGAACGTTTTTAAGATAATTTTGTACTCTTTTCAAAGAAAACGAATAAATATTTAATGGCCCTGTTTCCATTTTGAATTAGTATTAAATAAAATGTCAAAAAGCGAAACGCATTTAATAAATAATTGCTAAGCTAGACATTTAAAAAAAATTCTCTCTTTGACTTTATTCATGGTTGAATTATTATTAAATTAAACTTCAAGCAATAAGTTTCACCCTGAAGATGGAATAACCCAAAAATTTAGAAGAGTAGAATTATCTAAAAAATTTAATCAAATTACAAACAAGCGAAATATACGGAAGCAATTCATTTTGTAAGTTTATTCTAATGACTTTTACTCAATAGGGCTTAAGGTGTATCTCTGCAAAATTCCATTCTGAATTAGTTAAAACATTATATGTATTAATGCTGTATATGTAACATGAATGAAAAATTATGCATTGTGCAACATGAATAAAACGAGCATTATTATTTAAAAGATGTGTTTCATTTTCAATTTTTGTCGTATTTATTGAAGAATATTTAAAACTATTCAATATATACTTTATTATTGATTGTTTTAGACTAATAATAAATAAAAATGTACCATATATAATACCATATTAAAAAATTAACGGCTACTTTCTGGTTTCCATTTAATCAGAAAACTTTTTTCGTCCCTTCTCAACGAAACTGATTCCTCTTTGTTTCTGATTCTTACCAGTGGGATATATAAAAAATCGTTTGGCTTCAAATAACTTAACGATTTTATTTTTGTATGAATGATGTAAAGAGATTTTAATTTTTTGACAAATATAAAATTTTATTTCATAGAACAGTTTTCTTTCTTTAATAATAAATTTATTTAATTTAGATTTATTTTTCTAATATATATTTATTGGGTCTTCTTCCATTCTATTGATTCAATTCGATATAATTCTTAGTATTAATTGATTCACTGTTCTTATTACCAAAATTTTGCTTTAAAAATTGATTTTAATTTGTTATAATTATTTTTTCTTCTAAATTTATTTCAGTAAGAAATTGAATTTAATCGAAATATATTTTAATATCCGGATATACTACAGATTAAAAAATCTCTTGTTATCACTGTGTTATGGAGAAATTTATTCAAGAAATTAATATTCTTTCTCAGGAAAAACTTTCAAGGGTGGGTTTAAAAATACCAGTTTTCTGTCAGAATAAAGGATGTTTGAAAGAAAAAAAAATTTACTGAGTGAGTTCCAACAGAATTTAAACATAACATTAGACATAGCCTGTAAGGGTTTAAAAATATGATTATATATTTTATTTCACATTCCAATAACTTTTTTTACCACATTTTTCACTAGTAAAGAAAAAAGTAACGAAGAAAAATGCATACAAAACTCGTGCCGCATTATTGCATTTTAAACTTATCAGATGTTCAAAAAATTTCTAAACCATAAATTGATAGAATTATAATAGAGGCTTGGTAGATAGTTTTCAAACTTCTAGACATAAGCAGACACTTGAAATTAAAAAAAGCATATTTAAATAACGCAAATAACTAATTTTTTGCATTGTTTGCAACGATAAATGTACTGCTGAAGAAATTATGAATCTAAATCCCTCAATCGTATCAGTCATTTTTATTAAATATTCTTGATATACCGACATTTTAAACAAAAGAAAATATTATGTTCTTTTTTGTATGCAAGTAATGAAAAAATGAAGATTTGAAATCCACCATATCATAAACGCCTATAGAAAACATGAATCTGGTTGAATTTTCTTGGATTTCATTGTTTTAAAATAGTATAAAACTCTTGTTATTGAAATTTTTGTAACTCGGTCAGATTTAGTCATAGATGAACGCAATTTTTAAATTTAAGGATTATAACAGAATACGAGAAATATAAGAAACTTGTGTATCTGCATCCAAAATTGAATAATTCAGCTCTAATCGTATCTATTTTGAGGACTCTGGTTCCTTAAGTGCAAGAGGCAGGAATAAATCTATTTCTGCTGAAGTATCTCATCTCATCTCTATAATCGAATCCATAATCTCCAGTGAAACGTCATTAGCGTGCCTTATTGAAGCATTTACGCTCCAATTAGTATGGAAATCTGTTCCCCCACGTGTTCGAAAGCTAGCGGGCTACTTAAGGACGTTGAGGATACATAGAAGAACGAACCATCCACCCAGTTGAACATGTCACTCAGAGTATTTATCGAGTTTAAATGATACCCAAATATTTCAACTTTCGATGACTTTAAATATAAACTTCTTGATGTAATTATTTTTGTAATTCGTTAGTTTTATTAAAGACAATTAAGAAGCTAGGTAAGAGATTAAATTTCGGTCGAGTTCAATGAAACATATTTATAGCCGATTAAAAAAGTTTTATTTGAATAATTAATATGAGATATCAACACTAATGTTTTAAAAATATCAAATGGTTGAAATTTTCAAAATATTTCATAAGTCATCTTTAGAAATCAGGCTTTATTCTAAAATTAGATAAGGCGACTATAGTAAATAAATAAAAGTCTTCCGGAAAGTTTTTAAAAGTGATATCAACATGTAAAGAAGAAACAATTGTCGCCTTTTTAAAACTAATTGGTAAAAAATATGCTCATCTTCGAAATCATATAAAAAGATATTGGAAATTTCTTTAATGTGATCGCAATGCAGATTTTCAACTTTTTTTTTACTATAATTGTTTTTTCGCAAGCTAATTTTGATATTGTCATAAAATTGAAAATCAACTAGAATCAAGATAACTTCATAGATGGGAATTGACTGTAAATTGTTTGATGCAAAATTCGTTTCAATTCCCCTAGAAACATCGAACTACTGCTACCAAAGTCAAATCATAATGTTAAGAAAAATTTGCGTATTAAAAATATATAATAAGGAAACGGCTGAAATGAAAATTATAAAAGAGAATATAAGTAAGAATTTATGAAAGCTTTGCACCATGATATCATTAAACTCCTTACTTGTTAATAGCATTTCTCTTGGCAATCCACACTTTTACGTTTCTATTTTAAATCATATAATTTTTAATGAAATAACTTATTTGCATCTTTCGAATGCCAGATTACAACCATAAATTTGTAATTAAAATTTTACAATTTTTATTATTTAATTGCCAGCTTAAGAAGATGTAAATTTAATGATGAAACATGAGATGGATACTTTTACAGATAATATCTAAATTTAGATATTTTCACTTATATTATAACTAAAAGCTTACTAAGTTGTGTTTCATAAATTACCGAAATAATTACCCTATGGATTCAACTCAACATCTAAATAAATAATGAGACATCAAACTGAAGCCGAAAATTTTATTTGTGTGAAGGTTTATAACAAGACTATTTGAAAATTTGACTATTGTACAAAAAAAATCTTTTGTTTATAAAATCATAAGGAAACAGGTGCATGATGCTTCTCTTGGAGTCACTGAGATAATAAGACTAGAATTGATGAGATGACAGAACATGATGGTAAGTCTGAAGCCGCTAAGATGACAGAACACGATGATAAGTCTGGAGCCGTCGAGATGAAAGAATAATATGTTGAGTTTGGAACCGCCGAAATCATAAAACGTTAAGTCTTGTAATGCTGAGATGAGAAAATGAAGTGATAACCAAATGACAAAAAGAGATAGTTAGTTTCAATCCACTGAAATCGCAATGAAAGATGGAACTCATGGAATCATCGAAAAAGCAGAATGAGTTGATAAGTCTTGAGACTCTGAGATGAGGAAACAAAATAGAAATCATAAGTCACCGAGAAGTCATAAACCATATGATAAGTTTGAAGACACCGAATGGAAATGAAGCGAAAGATTGTTTGAATCCATCAAGATGGCACAAATAGGATGGATATCTTGTTCCACCATCCTTCCAGAACATTTGCTGATGCCCGAAGTCATATCTTCGTTGTTTATAAAGTCATAATCAGATTTAACCTCAGTGAGGTATTAGCCATAGTCAAGGGAGTTTTCAAAACAGGTAGCAGAAGTAGCAGTTGCGATTTATTGTTATCAGGTCATGCATAGAAAATATCATAACGGATATCCATAATATAAGAGACATAAAATAATATATACACTATATACAATAATCATTCGTGCTCATTCGGAAAAGGAGATTCTTAGTAGGTTGTTGAACTTGTGCTTTTAAATCCATAAGAGTTTCCATTTCAGCCTTTATCAGATAGTATGTAAATTCTGAAAAGTTCGAAAAAAATAAATGTTCTTATATTTCTCCGAACCCTTCAATTGAAAATTCATTCACATGGTTTTGTTAGAAGATTGGTAGAATTGGGCAGAAAATCAGTAAAGTGTTCCACATTAGCTATTGAAGCACTAGTAATGATTCAAGCTGTTTCAAACAGTTTATGAAAATTTCCCTTCCTAAGTAATTTAGTCAAATTTTAACATTTTCTAAATTTTTGGTTAAATTTACTATAATTATTTTGTTATATTTATTTTCGGATTGTAAATGCATTCAAATAAAAGAGTTTGCTCTGTTTCAGAAAATAAAATTATTAATTTAGTTCGAAATAATGAGGTGAATTAGGAACCATATTTTTTGACTTTATCCAAGACGCAAATTTGTTCACCTTTCATTTCAAATAATGGTTGGGACGTGATGCCACTAATGTAAAACCATCATCTTTAGGTGACGAACTAACATTTATTTCAGATATTTTTTGTTCCTCTGAAGTAGCAGAAAAGCGATTATTATTTACGATGATTGATTCTTTGAAAGGGTTTGTATTTGTCAGTTGGAAAGGATTTGTTGCCAAAAATGGATTTGTAACAAAATCGTTTTCAAAAGGAATGTCAAAAACGCTAGGGATATTTTTAGAATTTTCAATTATTTCAATTAATTCTGGTTTTTCTTCTTCAAACCAGGATGGTTCTATTTCTGGGGGTTCATCCTCTTCCTGGTACAAAAGAAGTGTTTTCTCATTTGAAAAAATATCAGTTTTGAAAGGATTAGTTTCCTTTTTAATAGCCACAAAATCATCAAAATTATCCAAAAACGGATTAGATTCTTCTTTCACAACTGCACAATCGTCAAAATTATCCAAGAATTGATTAGTTGCTTTAAATTCAATTGAGGATACTTCAAACCTGTCCAAGAAAGGATTATTGCTGCATTGAATTTATTTAGTCTTATTGTCCTCAAAATCAAGCTGGACGGAATCAACATCAAACACATATCCAGCTTTATCACAAGAGGCATAATTATTAGTCAAAGTGCAGACATCTTTGGTCGATCCATTCCGTTGATTATCAGTTTGCACAGAAACATCAGTCATTTTTCTGCTTTTGATGCTCAAGTTGTCCATGATGATAAGAAAAATTTTATAAGGCACTAGATGTAGGCAAAAGTTCAAATAGAAGAATACTTTAAAATGGACACCACACAAAATGGATGAAAGCACAAGGACTAATAACAATCTCCAGAAATTGTTGCGATGACGTAAATGCACTTAATTAAATTGCAAACCAAACCAAGTACACTGTACTTCAAAGCGAACAAATGAAAAATGGAGTGAGAAAATAATATCCTATATTGATACACTCTATTTTAATTGTTATAACTTAAATGACTTTTTAAACTGGTTCTGAAGACGTGTGTTGAAATTTAACAATTTTTGTTGAAACTATGCTATGCGCTGTTGAATCACAATGAAGAATTAAATTGTAATTGTTAACTAAAAGCTGATCTTGGGAGAAATTTACATTATTAGAAAACAAAGTATCGAAACGTTAATGAAATTCATAGTTTTTGATTTAATACAGGGTGGTTATAATTAAACTTCTCCTATAAACAGCAACATACAACGCAAACGGGTGAACAGATTGCATCGAAATTTGGTATATAGACTATACATGAGATGCGCTCACGGAATTTCGAAAAGAAGTGTTTTAGTTCCAAAATGTCCGTCAGAGGGCGCCTTTCCCGGAAAACCATTAATTTTAACACAATAAACGACCAAAAAGAAATACAGAAATAATATTGACATTTATTGACTAGTTTCTGATCACCTTGTCATCGAACAGCATTAAGTAAAGGTAAAGAAAAAATAACAGTGCGATGTTTGAGAAAAAAAATGTCCAGCTTGCAGAAATAAGAACAGATCAGGACGAAACTGCACAAGAGGAGCAGTTGTTAATCGTGTTCATTATGACGTAGTGAAATGTGACCACCTTCATTCTCGTGCAAAATTTCAAGTCGATGGACAGTGTGTTCAACAGCAGATCGTAACTGATCAGTTGTGATGCTTTGCACATGAAGCGTTATGGAGTTCTTTAAGTCATTCAACGTCGCCACAAGAAACGAACATCGGAACAAGCCGGAAACATCGGCATGAATATGACAACGACTGCAAACGTTTCTTACCTAAATTGTTTTGCATAAAGCTTCCTCTTCTTCTCAGACTTGCAAATCTCGACATTTTTTTCCTAGAACTGATAGCTTTTCCCGGTTTTACACTTTATTACTCAAAGGTCTTGTTCTGGATTGTAAATATTTCTTCTGTATTCCTATTTGGCCGTTTATTGTGTTAAATTTAATGTTTTTCCGGAAAAGGCGTCCTCTGGTGGAAACTAAAATTTTTTTCTCGAAATTCCCCGAGCGGATCTCGAGTATAGTCTATATACCAAATTTCGATGCTATCCGTTCATTTATTTGGGTTATAGGTTGCTGTTTATAGGGGAAGTTTTATTATAACCACTCTGTATAAAAAATACTTTACCTTTCTAATTACAATTTTAAAAAAATGCTTGAAGTCTCATTGAGAACTACAATATACTATATTTAATGACTATTAATAACAAAAACGACGGCATGGATATTAAGAAATTGCATTTTACATAAATTATTTTATATATTCATTTGAAATATATCATAATATTTTTACGATGAGAAAATGTTTCAAGTTTAGATAGATATGAAACGCATTAGCCCAAAACAATTTAGATGAATTCCAGATTACATTATATTAATTGCACACTCTTTGTATACTCTGATCCTTATTTTACTAAATTTTATATTTGTTATAATAAACGCTTATAATAAATAATAAACATTTCATGAAAACATAATCAATTATGAAGAAAAATATAAAATGAAAAAAAAATTAATCAAGTTATCATTTGAGAATTTTTTTTGATCACGTGATTATGTTAATGCACATGCGTCAACTTTTAAAAAATACGATGCTTTTTTAACTTTCGAGATTGAGGAGAGCTCCGAAATTTTTTTGCCAGTCAAGAAAACTTTAAAAGCCAGGATCCCGTTTAAACCGGTTTGAAGTTTATGACGTAATGCGCATGCCTCAACTTTCGAAAAAAAACCCCCATTATATATATATATATATATATATATATATATATATATATATATATATTATTAAAAAGTTAGTATTATTCTATTTCCTGAAATTAACAATTTGTGACCAAACTACAGCAAACGTATAAAGATAATGGACGAGCTAATACTATTACCTTATTTTTGGCATATAAATTGTTTTATTTTCTGAATTTTTAAAAAAAATAACTGTGAGCATTATTTGCAAAATAGCTACTTAAAATTTTTTCGCTACAGAAATGATTTTTCACGAAAGTTTCTTTGATTGAATTGGCGCAACATTTGGACTTGAACGAGATAATCTTTGAATCTGAAATTACTTCTTGCATACTGGAATTTTAAATTTCGAGTAATTGTTTTGATTATTTTTGAAGCACTTTCCTTAATTTTGGAGAAAAAAAAATTAAATTATTTGAAACACCGAATATATAATTTCATACCTCATGCTAAAATGCTGAAACTCACTAAATGATTATATGAAACTAAAGGAAGGAATAAAATAATCTTAATCACATAATCTCTAATAAATATGGAATCAATGGACACCCATTCGCATGAAATTAATGACCATATGATTTCAATTCATAAACGACACGAGTTATCACATTTTTATTTCCAGAATCGCAACCATGAATGATTTGAACTTTAAAATAAGGTAAGGGAAATCGATTATGTATTTTGCACGCCTGTCATCAATCGATTGAAATTTGACACAAAAATTGGAATTTTAGAGATAACATTTAATAAGTTGTCGAATTTCTGACCACATTCTTACTACAAGCACATGCATGGAAATGCACAAATTCATTGATGATTTTGCTCAACATTTATTGCAAATCTATACGTTATATGATAAATCGTTGAATTATCAAAAAATTAAACTAATATTTTTTTAAAAATAATATTCGAAGAATTGTCTGTTTAATCCAAAATGCTTTGAGGTATTGTGCTGACAAAAGTTCAAACAGAGCAACATACAATTACACTGTCTTCCAATAAGTATTTGGACACCCATGCAAAAGAGAATTGTACTTAAATATCGTGTAAGAAACATCATTGGCATAAGTTGCAAGCAAGATGGCACGAAATTCAGATCTGTTTGACTTATAGAAAAGAGTAATCGTCAGATTTGATAGAAATGGCCTTAAGGGACACATCTAGTAAGTTAAACATTCTAAAATTGGCAGCGAATTTTGTGATTTAGGGACAGAAAGTGAGTGATGATTGTTGGAATTTGCTATCACCCGGCAGACCCACGAAACTAAGAAGAGGACGTCCAAAGAAATTCAGAAAGACGGCACCAAACCGATGATGGACCACATAATCCAAGAGTTCCATCAAGCATTCGGAACTGTTCTTTCGATAAATACCATCAGCAAGGAAGCACATTTACTTGGTTTCCATCGTCATGCTGCCATCCATAAGCCTTCGATTACAGCATCAAACCAAGCTTCTCGGTTGAGGTGCAGCACAGCACGTCGAAATTGGACGGTATATCAGGGAAGATAGGCTCTCTGGAGTGATGAATCAAGTTTCAATACCTACCAGCCGGATGGCAGAGTTTAGGTACGGCCTATGCATGTAGAGTGCCATTTACCAGAAAGAATTGTGCCTACAATAAAATTTGATGGAGGTGGAAATATGGTCAAGGGATGTTTTTCGTGGTATGTACTGGGACCCTTGATCTCAATTCATGATAAACTCAATACCGACCTCTACTTCGCTTTTCTGAATAACAATGTGCTTCCTACACTGTGGCACTTTTAAGGATTGGTTCATTGTTATTTCCTAGATGACAGCGCCACTTGACATGTTGTGTGGTTCACGATGGATTGTTCTTGGTCTACCCCAAGACGACCCGCCTGCCCGAAACTGTGTAAGACATTAAAGGTCGTCGAGGAGAACCATGGTTTGGTATAACGGCAATGGGGAGAACCGCCTAGAATGGCCTGTATATAATCCAGGCTTGAATCCTTTTGAAAACCACTGGGACGAGTAGGATCGCCGAATTAAGGGGTGCAGCAACCATCCAAAATTGGTGAAAGAACTTATGTCTTCTCCAAGCCGAATGGAAGAAAATACCACTTTCCATAATACAAACACTTGTGGAAGCCCGAGCTGGAGAGTCGAGTCTATAATTGTCTCAAGTGGAGGTTCTACCAACTATTGAATATTAATAAATTGAGTTTATCCCTTTTATCACAAGCGTCCAATTACTTATTGACGAATAGTGTAGACATAAACCCAGAATATGTTTTTGGAATTCAGAGAAGTCATAAACGTTTAGATATTCAAACTTTAGAGCTCGAATTCCTCGACGAATTTTCACTTTACAAACTTTCAAAAAAGAGCAAGTAAAAAGACAGAAAAATAATTTTTTAAAAACTTGATTATGCACATACTTTAATGCCCAGATGAATAGCGTTTTTATTCTTTGAGTAGTACTGGCAATAACCTGCCAGGAGAGGAGGGATTATTTTTCAGGGTAGTCAAATACTACAAACGATTTGATATATTTTCTTGGAAACATGCAACGAATTTGAAATTGGTACTGTATAAAGAATACGATAAAAGATCAACCTACTAATTTCAAATATAGCAATATTCTGAGTGAGGTCTTTCTAAGGAATTTTTACTTCACCTTTTAAAATTACCAGGGACTTGTTAATAAAATTTCTGTATGAAACATGTATGAAAACTAATTTCAAATTTATGCCTCATCAATCAAATCTAATAATATAGGAAAATTTTAAATGTATTTCATCTCCAAGGGGTGTTCAAATGAAAAGATGCGAAACGTCGTAACAACCTAACTGTTAATATATTTGTCTATCCGCTATCAGAGAAAGTAGCGTGATAACTAGGGATGCGATTAGAGTCTCCGACGTAGATCGGAGCATGCGCTAGCTCCTGCATGCGCAGGAGAGAGAAGATGCTGTTATAAAGAGCGGGTCCAGTTGACGTGGCAGTGCATGTGAATATGAATTCCTAAGTACAAAATAACCATTGACTCCGATTTGTACTGTGAGACACTTCAAAGACTACGCAGGTCCACCAAGAACAAAAGACAAGGGCTACTCACGGAGAGTGTGGTTCTGCTTTATGATAACGCGCGTCCACACGTCTCCAGAGTCGCATACGCCGAAATGGCCGAGTTCAAGTGGGAACAGCTCGATCATATACCGTTATCTTCCTATTATAAAAGAAACTGTAGTAAAATTTGGGATCCTCGAGGTATTTGGAATAAAAAATCGAATTCTATCAGCCTAATGATTTACATGCAATTTAAGATTACGGCTTACTTATAGAAACAGGATTTACTGCGATTCATACTCGAATATTTCAAAAACAAACGACCACTCGTTCCTTTGGCTTATGTAATAAAATGAAATTTATATTTAGAAAGAAAGAACACAATATTAAATATAATGGATTTTTACTCAAATTAAAAACACATCTCATCGAAATGAATACACACGCAATTTGGAACGAACTTTTATAACCTAAACGAACTTCTGATTAAATGGAGGACATCTGAACTGTTGCACAGTAATCGAAGCCACGGATTTGAAGAACAGTCGATGCATGCGTGTGAAAATCTTTACATTTGCCCTTTTGGCGTTCAAAAACCAAACGTTTTGCCTTATTTCTTACCATTTTACAGAAGTCGCTTATTTGCGCGCTGAAATGTCCCTTGAAAAGATTTTATGTAGTTATAACATTTTTGCAAAGTGTGGAAAGACATTTAACAATCAAGATTATGTTGCGGCATAAGAAGAATTGTTTCACGATCTACTACGGGATCATGATCAACAATTTCAGAAACCCCAATAGCTATTAAGCGGAATTCGATTGAGGGTTTGGACTCTTCTTTCCTTCAAAGACAACGCCTTTTGACAAGAAATGCACGCACTTCGGGTTTTCATTCAATAGCTCCTATCAAGAGAGAGGAATTGCACAAGGATATTGTGAGCATTGTTGTATTTTTCTTAATTAGGTATTTTTGGCTTTTCAGTATTGAAACAGTTAAACCTTATTATATATTTAGTTGAATGATTTCATACATCAGGATAAAATTGCATATCAATTTTTTTCTATAGGAATTTTCTATAGGAATATATATATATATATATATATATATATATGAATAATGAATTTCCAAGAAACTACTGTAATATCAACTTTTTTATTAAACAAAGTATGATCTGGGATTAATCCTATAATAAAAATAGAACTTTCCTTGCATATTAGAACACTCAATAGATGTCGCTGGGACCCTACAATTGTTTTTTACATTAAAGGCTTTAGCTTGGGAGTGTTAAAATTTCCTTGACTGCTGCTGGTATGTTCTTACCTTTTTGTTTTTCTTTAATGATTAAAGTGTTATTTTACGGTATTTTTGTTTTTATTTTTACTTTTGTTATTGCATTTTTACTTATTAGTGGTTATTTTCTTCTAATTTGTTGTTTTGTATTTTCCTTTCTGTTAAAATGGTATATTTCTTGGGCCTAATTTCAGTGGATTTTCGAGTCACGAGGAATCATTATTTGACTGTTTAGTCTGCATTCCTTCAAAGAAAAAAATCCCTTTCTTTGAATCCTTGTCTGAGGGTGACCCTTAAAAAAGTCTTCAAAGTCTTTTTTTATTTGGTTTAATTTGATTTTCCTATTAACTTGATTTTTATTACTTTTGTTTCAATTCCTCTATGTTTTAGATGTAGCTGCATTTGCGCTCTCTAAATACTATGATGTGTTTCCTGTTCCTTTTTTGGTTTTAGTTTGAATAAGAAATAATTTTTAGTTGCGATTCCGAAACTATTTCGTTTCGTTTTCGTTTCAGTTTCGTTTTCAAAATATTTACTTTTGATTGGTTATTTATATATATATATATATAAATAGAAAGAGAGAGAAATACATATATATGTAGAACTTTGTATGAAATTATGATAAAACGTTATTGAAGTGAACAAAGTTAAATGTGTAATTTAAGGTGACTTATCACTGAAAAAGTGTTTAAGTATTGGAGGATTTCGTTAAAAAATAAAGCATATACAGTATGCGCTAAGATATACAGTAATGAAACTCGTGCATCTCGAACACGTGGTTGAGTCTATCGATGAGGCATAGCTCCAGCTACACGTGTTCGCAGTAGTGAAAAGGAAGTTGTGTTATGCAGTTGTTGTTGGAAATGAATCTCTCGACCCTGGAAAATGTACTTATAGCTGAGCGTTATTTCCGCTCAGTCGTGAAGGTGGACCGAGTTTGAAAAAAGTGGCAGAACAATTCCAAGAGAAATTTAATAAGACGGCACCAAGTAACATACTTTTGCTGTCTAATGTTACGAAATTTAGTCCTTCTCGTAATGTACTGTGTCAACGGAAGGGGATGCCTACTTGGAGGGAGGGATGTTAAAGGAAATTGTATTCTATTGTGAAGATCCATCAAGAACTGTTGCCTGCATTACGTGTTAAAATCATCTCTTTTTGCAGCATCCTTTGTTTGAGAATAAGTTTGAGAATCTGCGTGAAAGATAAGAACACTGTCTACAGTGCGGCGGTGCACACTTCGAACTCTTACCTTATGCATACCTTTGTAAATTAAGACGCTAATAGTGTGTATATATGTATGTTAATTTTCTTTGTGGAAAAATAAACTCACAGATTGCAAAATGTAATTTTGTTCATCTTTTGATTTCAATATTATATATTTTGGCACAAATTGAAATTAGACAAATATATTTTGATAAGATAGGAGACAACGCATTCACATTTGATGCAGCCCTGCTGTTATACTGTGACTTGCTTTGCGTTTTGTATTTTACTTCCCTCAAGCCATTACTCTGAATTGACTGATGTTATATGTTAGACATTAAATCATGAGAGTAAGACGATATTTATTCATTTTTTTTTCATTTTCTGTTTTTAATAGTTTTTCGCCAAGCATAACATAAACATATTTCCCTTTAATTAGGTATTATTTAATTCTCAATATTTCATTCAATAAAGAAAATTCTTAATTGTAATATGACCAATTAATGATTTGTAAAATTTTAGACTAAATCTAAAATATTGGAGTGTTAGAAAATAGTTCAGATAATAAACAATATCCATTTAATCTTGTGAAATGTGGAATATTTAATTCCTCAAATTAAAATAAAGTAAAATAATACATGAACCTGTTGAATCTGAAAAAAATCCTTTAGGTCACTGATTTTTCCAGAATATGCTATTAATTATGTAAGAAAGCATTGATAAGAAATAAATGTCTACTCCGGAAAAAGAGCAAAATTCCCTAATGCCCTTTTCCTATCTGTTATGGTTGTTACATAAACCGCAATGAAAATCAATAAGGAATGCGAGAAACTAGAAATGACGATTTGAGTTTGAAACATTCCTTACGCCCTAAGAGAAATATTGGGAGTAAGGAAAAAAGCCACTGACGGAAATAAAAGATATAGCAAATGTTTCCCAACAAAGATATTTTGAAGAATTCTGCTGGAGCATTCTGTATAAAGCTTCCGTTTTGTATGCTCAAATCAATCTTCCAAAAATATCGGCACACAGAATAAAAACTGTTCCTTATGAATGAAAGTAGGTCGAATGCATCAAGTAAGGCGGAATTTCAATACACTGAATACCTGGATGAAAGGTTCAATTTTTCTATTTCTTCTAGTTCATAGATTAACTCACTCAAGTGAAACCAGTATTTTTATTTTTCAAAATGTTGAAGAGATCTGAATTTTTACCGTCAATATTTCTAAAGAAAAATATCATTACAGTTCTCACGAATAGCTGAAAATATCAACACAATTACAGAAAAATTTTCAAATAATGTGTCCAAAATTGACAGTTTAAAGTTAAGATTACCCGATTATTCACTCTCAGTGAATGAAGATTTTTTTAAAGAAAGTTTGCAGTAAAATGAAGATCATTATGATCCGTATAGTGGAAGCAAGAGGACGCGGGTTTTGGGGACTATTTCTTTAATGTTCACATTTCACACAAAACAAACACAAACAAGAAGGACAAGACATTAACGTGCACTCAACTTAATAGAATAGTATCACTTCTATTTATAATTACAATCGCAGTGCACCATGGGACACGCACTTAATGAGGCATCGCCATCTATTATCCAAAAGTGAAGATAGAGTGTTGCAACTGCTACAAATTTAGTTTTATTAGAATTGGAAACTTCGGTCAACAATAACGTGGCGGCATTTATAGTTATTTAAAGTGAAACTGCTGTATTATTATTTTTTGTAAACAATTTCAAAATCGATCTTGATCTTTAAATAAAGGACATTATCTCTAAAAATCAAATATCTCCCCTTCTTCGGAAGACATTCTTTATAGCATCGATTTCCATTTTTATAACTCCACTTAAAATCTCTGAGGAGGGATTCGGTGAAATACAGCAATTTTAAACTTTACTATCTGTATACTGAATGTTCGAAATAGCTGCCAGAGAAACTGGGGACAAATCACAATTCTTATCTAAAACAAGATTTTCGCTGAGTCGTGTCCCTAGTGTGGAGTTAAGTGATGAAATATTCCGAGACAGAAACGAAATTGTGGAACGATAAACGAAATTTAAAAGATCCAGCTCAGCGACATTTACACGATTATCAAAAATGCCATTTCGTGCTTGTGTGAAGAAACAATGTTATTTATTAGTAGAAGCAAGAAAAAAAAATAAAACAATTTTCATATTGTAATAAATGGAGATAGGAATAATTTTAGCATGAAATTTCACGCCTCAAAACTTCTTAATGTTCTGTATGTGTGGTAAAAATATCGTTAGTTTTTTTTCGATAACGTTGCAAATATTTAATATTTTTTAAACAGCGTTAAATTTATTCTTTTGAAAATGTTACAAAATTTTGCTAAATATTCGCAGGGAATTGAAGTAAAGTTATTTTTATTTATAAAATTTTAATAAATAAATTAACGAAATATAAATATAAATGTTGGAATATCATTGTAAAAATTGATTTAAAATTGGAATCTGCCTTCTGCAAAGATTCCCGATTTAACTATGTGAGATTGTTTTTAAATATATAATCACATTCTGGTGTCATTAATTAAAGCTCAAAAATATTTAGAAACAAAAAAATGTTGTAATAACTTCATGATAATACATAAATTCAAAATATTTAATTAAATACATATATATAAAATCTTCGGTAAAATTTCATCCGAAATATAACAATTCACAGAAATATATAGAAAATAATTATATTATAGCAGAGTTTCTCAGCCTTACAGTATTCGTGGCTCAGTTTCCAATCATAATTTTCATCCCCCCCCCCACTTATAATAAAAAGTATACAACAATAATGTATATTGTGTATTTTGCATTCTGTTTTTAAATTAATTTTAACTAACTGCCAAAAAAAGAGTAAATGCGAGTCAACATTGGTGAGAAACCACATCTGGCATTTTGCAAAGCGGGCAGTGAACAGACGAAGCGAATGACAGCGGGGGAAATTTAAATATTATATTTGAAATGAAAGCCAAACAGGGAGATAACGTTAAAAGAATAAGAAAGTAGGAAAATTCGTTAATGAAAGTTAACCTAGAAGGGGTGAGCTAAATTTAGAAACTGGGAATACAATTTTTCGAATAATAATAGATATAAAACAGAAGCATGACTAAACAAAAGAGAAAAAAATAAGTAATGTTTGTGGAAGAGAATTCACATGACCGATGCCGTCTCGAGTATGCTCAGATGTTTTCTCACAAGAAGAAGGAAAATGTTTGATAACGCAAGTTTCAATTCCAGCCAGTGTCATTCGAGTCGATCCATCTATCGCTATCAAATATATCGTGAATGTGTATGTTATATATGTTTTCGTGTTAATTGCAATTTACCATATTAAATATTTACGGCAGCAGATTTATGCAGACTCATGGATAAATTTTTAAGCAGAAGTAAGCGAGCATTAGGCAACAGTCAAGCATAAACAAGTACACAGACGAGCATGGTTTTAAAAACAAAATCAAGAAAATATTCTCAAGAATGCTTAAATTTTGGGTTTACCAGTACTGAAGTAAATGAAGAAAAAAGGCCCCTGTGTATCATTTGCTCAAAAATGTTGGCCGCAGGCAGCATGAAACCTAATAATCTTAAACGACATTTCGAAACGCTTCATAGTTAGTTCATTAACAAACCCAGATAATTCTTCAAATTGAAATTAAAATCATATAAAAAGCAAAAATCATTTTTTAAAGAAATTTGGTCTGCGAATAAAAAAGCTTTAATTGCATCTTACAAAGTTTCATATAAAATAGCTAGATGTAAAAAACCTCACACCTTGGTGAAGAGTTTATTTTGCCAGCAGCAATTGAGATTGTAGAAACTATGTTTAGAGATAATTTTTCAAAACAACTGCAGTCCGTACCTGTTTCAAATGATACTGTTGCTTGTCGAATTGGTGATATAGCTGAAGATGTACAGTGTCAGCTTTTCTCGAAGTTGAAACTAATTGTTTTCAATACAGCTTGATGAAACAGCAGATAGAAAAAAAAATGCTCATTTAATTGCCTATGTTCGATTTTGTGATAATATGTCAGTAGTAGAGGAACTTCTTTTCGGCAAACCATAGAACTCAAAACAAAAATCCTTGCATTATTTGGTATTTTAAATGATTTTATGAACTAGGCAAACATAGAATGGAAAAATTGCGTCGGAATATGCACCGATGGTGCTCGTTCAATGTCCGGAAGATTCCAAGAAATACAAGCACTTGTAAAACAAAAGTCGCCTCCGTGCGTCTGGAAACTTTGCATGATCCACAGAGAAGCCTTGGCTTCTAAAGAAATGAGTCCTGATCTGAATATTGTGTTAACTACGGTTGTAATCGTAGTAAATTATATGAAAATGAGACCCCTGAAATCAAGAATCTTTTCTGTACTTTGTAAAGACTTGGGTTCAGTACATTCAGCTTAACTATTTTATTGCGAGGCAAGATGGTTATCGCCATTTTCCTAGAAGAAGAAAACAGACCGGAGGCCCAGAATTTTCGCGTTGGCTTATTTGTGATGAAATTGAGCTACTTGGTCGACATACCAAATAGCTCAATTTCAATAAACTTGAATCTTCAACTCCAAGGAGCAAATACACATATGTTGGATACGAGTGATAAAGTAAATGCTTTTTGTGGAAAATTGGAATTGTGAAGCAGAAATTTAAAGCAAAGAAATCTAACAATGTTTGCAAATGTGGATGATTGTACTAAAACTTACAAGGCTAAAGAAGAACATGTAAACGTTGTTTTTGTAACCACTGAAAATCATTTAGCCATGCTGGCAAAGAAATTTAAATGTATTTTCTTGCTAACGACAAACTGATAGCAAGTTACGAGTGAGTTAGGAATCCATTTCATGAGACTTCTGAAGGAATTTCAATTGATGAGGAAGAAAAATTCATAGACCTCTAAACTAGAAGACAATTTAGTAATAAATCACTATTTAAATTTTGGGCAGGAGTAGAGGATGATTTTAATTGCACTAAAAAGAAGGGCATTTCGCATTCTATTACCATTTTCTACATTCTACCTTTGTGAAACTGGATTTTCTGCTGTGGCGTCTTTGAAAAAATACAGACCTCGGCTAAATATAGAAACAGAACTGAGATTGGCAATTTCTAATATTGATCCTTAATTCGAAAATTTTTGCTCTGTAAGACAGGCCCAAGGAAGTCATTAAAAATTATTAAATTTAATTTAGTATGTTTTAATTAAGTAAATTTTGATTTAGTAAGTTATTTTACTTTAATAAGTTATTAAATATGTCGAAATGTATTTTGTTTGCTATGTGTATGTGTGCTTTCCTTTCAGTCAGTTAATCAATTTTTTTAAATAATATTTTCTCTTGAATATTCTCGTGCCCCCCTCTAGTGTGCTCGCTCCCCCCTAGGGGGGCACGCCCCACAAGTTGAGAATCTCTGTATTATAGGAAAAGGAAGCACACAGATTTATAGTTTTTTTCATTTATAAGAAACAAACTGTAGAAATTTTATAGGGTTAATTTTAATTTAATTGTAATTCTTGTTCATGCTACGTACTGTCTTGAACATCGTATATAAATGAAAAATTAAATATTGGTTGAAAAATATAAACAAATGATCAGATATTAAAATTTTTGTCAAATGGTTTATTCAATGATTATAATGGGAACATAAAAGAAATAATCACTTCATAAAATCTCTATAAAGGAATTATTAATTTTAATATTTTGCTCTACTTTCATACAACTAAATACAATCCAAAAATATTAATCTCCAGTTCATAAAATCCTTAAAGAGTAAAACCTCTATATTCATAAATTTTATTGCTATAAATTTGTTACAATAATTTTGAATGTATTTCCTTTCTCCTAATATAAGTAAAAAAATAATCGTTTGAGTTTTTTAAAATGCAACATCAACATCTATTCAATTCAAATTTTATCTTTGTCTATCGCATCACATGGTCTTTCGTTCTCTGTGTTCTGAATTTTTATGATTTAGAGCTGCGCATTTCTATACAAAAACTTAACACGATTTAAGTGAAATTCTTTTGCTGCAGCTGTTCAATCTCCTATATCAGCAACCATACCAAGCATCATAACTAAATGAATCTAAAGGGATATCTTCTTCAAAAAAATTTCAATTTGTACTCGATCACGAGGAAGAAGTACTTTGTCAGAACTTATTAATCGTATTAAATGTAATGAAAAGAAAAATCTTTATTGATTCACTCTTAGTATAGTTCTGATGAAATGCATGTTGAGTATTTTATCTCTAGAAAGGTAAGGAAAACATGTGTATCTTTTGAAAATGCTGTAACAAAAATTTACCTCTGGCTAAAAAAAAGTTCACCAAAGAAATTCTATTTTATGGCTGTTGAATAAAATTAGAAAACGGAATGGACGCCATAATGAATATCAATTATTTTACTCTAGATTGTGTGTGTGCGTGCATGTGGTTGTGTGTCTGTGTAGTAGTTCTAATTCAAACTGTCTGACTTATACAGAAGGAATACCCACTACTGGCCAGACAAACAATGCTACCAAATTCGCCAAATATGTACTATAAAAATTAAAATTACTTCCAAGAAATTTCTATAAAGTTTTAATTACAAAATTAGTCAAAAGTTTAACTGGATTTTGGCGTTTTACACCATTACTTCCGAAAATATTACAACAATGTGTGCATGTATGTAAATAGGAAATATTAAAAAAATTTCTATTGGAATAGAAGAGCCAAATTTGTTTTATAAGTAACTCAATTTTTATGATAATAAATATTCACTATCTTTCCATGCTCTTTCTTATGAAATTCACAAAGGAAAAATATTCTTATCCTAAAAAAATTTACTTACAGGAAATAATGGATAGTCACCCTTTATATCTATTTGTTAGAGCTCAAAAATATGATTCTGAAAATTATGATTGCCTATCTAGCAGCGAAAACGCTGAATAAAAAGTACAATGTCGTCAATTTTTACAAAATAAATGCAGATATATAATTCTCTATGATATCACCTATTTAATTTCTGCCAATTCAAATACATATTAACGTGGCATGTCAAATTAGTGTTTATGTATTAAATGTATGCTCTTGATAAACTTTTCTTTACACTCTAGCATGTCATCTTAAGCAATAAATCGCTAGTTTCAATAAACATATCTTAGGATACTTGTTTTCAATGAATCGTTGGCATTCGATTAATACATAAATACTTAAAAAATATATAAAGGATTAGACAAATTGAATTTATCTATTGTCTTGTGAGCAACTTTACTAAACTATATCAAATTTTGAACCTTGCTGATACTGAAAGAGAGTTACAAAATAAAAGTTCTGCTATACTTAATGCTATGTTTGACAGAATATAAAATGAATGTTATTTTGTGCGTGCAAGTTAAAATTGGAAAAAAGTACCTCCATCATTTTCACTAATTTTGTTATATCTTACATCTGATCTAACAAAACAGATTTTATTTACCTCCGTCATTGTGTTGTTCGGTTACATCGTTTCTAAATGTTCGGATATATAAACAAATATATAAAAAAATCAGAAAACTGCTGCAATTTAGATTATAAAACTGCGTACAGAATTGTACCTGTTTATCTTTTCATATTCTTACATTATCGTATTCACTTGTTTCGAACAAACAGACAAATTATGCTTCGATAAATGAATTCCTTCGTATATTTTATAGAAATAATCAAATTTGTTGCAATGACAGAATATAAAAAATGTTCTGTTTATTTTATTTTTCTGTTTATTTATTTATTATTTTTATAAATAAAATGATAGAGATACAAAGTTCTAAAAAATGTATTTTCGGATTCAAATAACTCATATCATTATTATTTGTAAATTCGAGAACATGGTGATTTGTCAAAATCTTGTGTTAACAGTTTTCAACAATTAAAATATTTTCTCTTTTTGTACCTAATATAAGTTTAAAAAAAATTAAATAAAATCAGTTATGCTGTTCTGGTATATTTATATTTACCCTATGATTTCGGAATCTAGAACCGCAACTGTAAGAAGACAATTTTATTTATATCAACCATCATATTTATGTTAATAATTAAGTAATTTGATACAGTTTTAGCAATTTACTTTCTTATATTTATCTTAATTTTCCATTACATATTTATATCCATTAAAGTTCGAAGTCATGTGCATAATTCAGATGAAATATCTCAACATTTTGATTTCCCTCCCTGATATAAATTTGATCTCAAGTATCATTTGTACAAAGCTTTATAGAAATAATTAATCTGTTTTTTTTATTATACTGCTGATTGTGGGAATACCTACCTAATTATTATTCTAATAATTCCCTGAAGTTTATAATTTCTAAAAACGCAGGGACAAATTGTGGATTTCAAAATTACCTTTATCTAAGACTGAAAATTCGGTTATTTAAGTTATGGCAAATTTTAAGCAAAACATTTTTACTGGCTGAAAAGTTTTTATTGAAACCTCCAAAGTTTGAAAAAAAAAGTTATTCCTGCAAAATAAAGAAAAACATTATATGTGAAAAATAACAATAATAAATTTGGGTTCAAATTATATTAAAAAAATCGTTAATCGAAAAAAACATCAAACTTTAAAAAAAAAATAGTGATTTAAAATTTCAAAAAAAATAGCTAAATTCCATATAAACTAAATATTAAGAATCAAAACAAAATGTTGAATATCTTGGTAAAAAAATTAATGATAAATGTGCTAAATATTCTATCAAACTAAAAGAAAAAGGCCTTTATTGTTTTAAAGTATAAATTTCTAAAACTTCATTAATATGTATCAAGAATAATGTCAATTCTGCCCTTAAAAATATAAATATAATTTAATTTACATTCACTTTACGTAATATCAGTTTAATCAGGTATGATATTTTGCACTTTAATCTCACCTTCAAAAATAGCTTAATTTTAGGAGCAATTAATTATTACATATTATTAATTGCTTCTAAAAGTAATAGCAATTTTAGAAGTCCAAAAATTGCTATTAGATTTTTTTTTATTTTCTGGAAGTTAATTTTCATAAATATATTTCTGTCAGGTAATTATAAATTTACAAAGATTTCAAAGCAAAGAAATAAATGTTTGTTTCCTTTATTAAATATTACTGCATTTCTTCATAAACAATTATGTGTTTTTTGTTATTAATCCCATCAAAAATATGATATGCTTTAAATATGACATAGAATAATAATTTTTTAATTCTAAATTTTAAAAGAAACAAATTTGTTTATTATATCAAAAACTGTACATTTTATTAAAAACTTTAAATTTCTTTTAGTTTAATAGCAATGTAAAATTTTCGATAAATCAACTTTTAGACAAGAATGACAAATTAATTTATTAATTATTAATTAATTAATTATTATTAATATTCAACAATGCATACCTTTATTTAAACAGTAATTGTTAAACTTAAACATTTATTGTTAACAATACTTTAAATTATTATTGGTAGTATATCAATTCAGTTATAGTTTAACAATATAAGGTTCTTTTTACTAATTTCCTTATTTTATTTTTCGCATTCCACTGCGGTGAGATTAATTTTGTTTGCGATTTTATTAAGTGAATTTAAGTCATTGAAATTGACTGAGAGATTTCTATTAATGCTTGTATTTTCATCCATTTTGTGTGGAATCTTTATTAAATATTCTGCCACTCGAATTATTCTTACTATTATTATTAAATATTCTGCCACTCGAATTATTCTTACTATTATTATTAAATATTCTGCCACTCGAATTATTCTTACTTATTATAATTACTTTCACTTCAATCAATACGCAAATTTCCTGATCATCCTGGGAAACTTGTGCATTCAAAACTGAAAAAAACAGTTGTTTATGTATTAACTGATAATCAAGACAATCATACAACGAAAAATGCTTATACATTGACGGATGTGTATGCTTCTGGTGATACAGGTTGGAATGTGCTTAATGCTTATTATGCCCAGCTAGAATTTGAAGAAAAAAAGACAAACTGTATTAACATTAGCTCTAATCCTTTCATGGAAAATTAAGTTATGCCTTCAAAGAAGTTAAAAAGAATTAATCCATTCTTGAAAAATTTTGATGATTTTGCGGCTGTTAAAAAATAAACTAAAACTTTCAAAACTGATGTTTATTCTAATGAGAAAACACTACTTTTATACCAGGAAGAGAATGCTGAACCTCCAGAAATATATCCAGCCTGGTTTGAAGAAGATTAATCTGAATTAATTGAAATATTTGAAAATTCGAAAAATATATTTAGGTTTCTTGACAATCCTTTTAAAACCGATTTGGCCACAAATCCATTTCTGACATCCAAATCCTTTTGAACTGACAAATACCAATCCGTTCAAAGAATCAATCTTTGCAAATAACAATCTCTTTTCTAGTATTTCAAAATTTAAAAAAAAAATGTCTGAACTCAATAATTGTTCACGTCCAAAGCAAGATAATCGTACGGTAGTGGCATCATGTCCCATTTATTCCCCAGTGTTATTTGAAACGAAAGGTGAACAAATTTCCATCTTGGATAAAGTCATGAAACATGGTTACTAATTCATATTATTTCGAACTAAATTAATAATATTATTTTCTGAAATATAGCAAGCATTTTTATTTGGACACATTTGAAAGGTTGACATTTGCAAGACATTCACAATCGTCGCAATTGCTTCGATAAATGAGGTGGAACTTTAAACTGATTTTCTGCACCAGTCTAACAAAAAAACTACTATCAATTATTTATGCTCAACAGTTTTCTTGAAATGTGCCAACACTGATTTTCTCCGAATGTTTCTGGATTTGCAGAAAATTCGGCTACACTGAAATGAAATCCTTTATGGATTGCAGTGCACAAGATTAACAACTAGCTAAGAATCTATTTATCATGTACGGTCATGATCCTTTTCACAAATAAAATTTTCAGCTCCAATTTGGTGTCTCATTATTTATTGAAATGCTTTTTCAATTCACTGTGTAATTCTTTTGGCACTTTATGAAATATAACAAAACAAAAAATTCCGGTTATTGTATAAGAAGAATATCTTATTAGTTTTATGTATTACTAGCCGCCTTTGGCGACCAGCCGGTTCGCCAGTATTACCTCTCGCTACAATTTTCAATTAAATATTTTAAGTAACTGGTCTCTTAAAGGATTCTCAAACAAAACATTTTTAATCTTCAAATTTTGATAGTCATACCAAACTTATATTGTTTAGATCGTTTCGTTCAATTTACTATATATATTTTGCTAATTTGTTGTCATTTCCGATAAAACTTCAACTTTAATTAAAAATGTAAATGACGAAATTGCAATTAATATTAAGATATTTTTTAATAAAACCAAGCGTTTTATTTTATTAATCATCTTTATTGTTATTTATTAATTGTTATTATTATTGAATATGAGTATTGCAAACAGAATCGCTCGGTATTTAAGTCTTATGTGAACTACAAAATATTTTTCATAGTTTATGTAATATCTCAAACAATAATTCAACAAAAATTTCTGAGATTCAGTATAAAATTCAGTTTTTAGTTTTGCTTTCAAAAGTATTGAAATGAAATCAATAATAATATTTTGTTCCTGCTTATAAATATATTTCAAAAATTATGAAGTCTAAATTTAATGCAGTAAGGTATCATATTCTGAGAAATATTCTGGACACACCAAATTTTAAATAAATGAATGAATGTTTCTATTTTCCACGATCAACTAAGACTTATTTATGAAGTTTTAAATGTTAAAAATTTAGAAAAACTCACCATTTTCATAATCTTAGGCCAATTAATCTTGAGAAACCTGCGCGCTTATTGGCGTATTTTCTTTGAAACGATCAATGAAAAATCTAAAATTATCCTTTTTTTATTGAATAGTGATATTCAAATCTTCATAAATCAGTCAGTTTAAGTGATTTGAAATTAACTCTTAAAAGTCAGTGATTTAGTTGATTGAAAATTAACTCTATGACCATCATAAAATCTGTGCTTTCTCTTGTGGTGTATGCATTCTCCTTAATATCCGATCGAATAAAACATCACATACAAAAGTACTATATAGAAAAAACGCATCAAAAGTAAACATAACATTTCAATAGTTGCCAAAAACAAAAGAGAGAAAAATGCAATTAATAAGCAGACGATATTTAGAAAAGTACAGATATTTAGACTGGAAAATGAAATTATCTGAAATTAAAAACACGCGCAGACGATATTTACAAAAGTAAAAATATTCAAACCTGAAAAGGAAAATATATGAGTTATTCCATCAATAAATGCCATAAGTTTGTTTACATCTTCATTATTTTATGAGTCATTAAATATCAAAATGGATTCGGGACTGAATAAACACCCTGTACAGAGAGTGTAAAAGATCATAAAATAATTTTTTTTGAATTTATTTTTCAGAAAAAATAATATTTCATATTTGTTTCATTTCCTACAAACGCGTGCCAAAAATTATATTTTTGCAGATTTCATTTCCAAAGAGATTTAATTTATTTTCAGTTAAAGCTTTAATCAATGTGATGGCAACACTTTGAAAAAAGCTATTTTTTTCTCAGGAATGCGAAACGTGCTTAATCCTCTTTTTTATTTTTGACGAAAAAAATTATTGAAAAACATAGTTAAAATATTTATTTAAAAATTCATTAAAAATAGAAATTTAATTTTAAGATTAAAACAGTAGTATCATTTAAAAGATAAATTTTTTATCTTTAACTTCATGTAAAAATCTTTTTTCTGCGGTAATATTTTCGGCAGTTATAGCAGAAACACGTCAAAATTTCGCTTAATTTTTAAATAAATAAAATTCTAGTTAAAAATTCGAAAAAATAACCCCCAGGTGCACATTCCCGGCCTCCAAGGTATACACGTGACAAATGTGGTAGCTGTAGGTTGAATGGTCTGGTCTGTAGAGCGCCAACACACACACACACACACACACGCACACACACACACACATTGAGCTTTATTATAAGTATAGATATAGATATAGATGTATTAGTTTTCACCTCGTTTCTCATTATGAAAATTGAAGGGTTTGCTGCAAGGAGGAGGTAGCTCCAATTATTCAAATTTGCAGAAAACTGGCTGTAACACCAGGAGCTACCTCTATATTGCAACAAATTAATGAGACAAACAGTTCCGTCACTTGAGTTAACGCGGGATCTAACGATTGGAGCTATATCTTTCCGAAACCAAACGAACAAGTTTTTATTTTGCAACATGATAGTACATTTAACTCCAAATTCCCCTAATTGGTGCTACATTCCTTTTGCAGTAAACCCTTCAATTGCTTTTTTCTACCTGCAATTAAATAATATTTTTTAAAATTTATCTTAAAAATTTATAATTGCAATCTGACATTAGAAAGTAGCAAATATATGTTATATTAAATCTCTGGGGTTTGAAACAAAAACTTAAAAACTTGTTGTGAAGTCTAAGAAAAATTCTCTTCACAAATATGAAATTTATAGAGAATGGTTATGCAAATCTTTAATATGTTCTTATGGATATTCTTATATATGATATTCATTTCAGCTTTATTTCCTTATTATATTTTTTAACACTTGATAGATTTTTAACATTTTGATCTCGCATTATTAGCAGTAGATATGGTGTTTGTAAAGGAATTTAAACGAATGTTGAGTCAGGTTATTTATAGGCACACTTTCTGTGTAAAATTGACTTGATTACTGTCAATCCCAAACGCGATGCTCCCAAAATTAATTTACGAAATAACAATGTTATTATTAAATTCACAAATCTTCATTTTAATTACATTTCAAGCCTTTAACATTAGAATTGGTTCATGATTTTGGAGATGTGAAATATGTCATAGCAAATAATCTCAAAAAGACGACAATTATTACACATTTACTTGTGGAACATCACTATTGGAAACTTTTCTGAAGAATTATTCTTCGTTTCTTCAATTGATTTGAATACTTTGAGAATAAAAGTTTAATTTTAAACCCGACTAAAAGTGCAGTTTGCTTGTTTCGACCGTTTGCATTGCTTTCACCATTAGGTATGGGATTCATCATTGGGGCTCGAGAAAAATCAATGAGTTGAATTCTAATTTTGTATCATTAAATGTCCAAATAATATTCCTAATTACAAGTCGACCGGTGGAGATAGTTCATTCTTCTATATATAGTACAATCTCGAGTATCCAGTTCATGACTATCCGGCTTCTGTTCTATCCGACCTAGTTTTCTTTTATCGTAGTTATATGAGGAAGGTAAGGCGTTTCAGAAGCAGTCTTCTATTAATTTTTTTTAAACTAAAAAATGTAAGCTTTGACTCTTTTTTTAGAGTTACCTTTTCATATCTGTGTAATCATTTATCAGTGAAAAATAAAATCTGTTTGAGTCAATTTTCTTAAGAACTAGGCCTACGATTTACTCTAACGTTTTGTTTATGTTTCCTGCTTTTAGTTAGGAATTTCGTAATTTGAGTTAAAATGTGAACCATTTATATCCTTTGACTTTTTTTTCTCTATTAAATTCTAAATCGTGCAGTGCAATATATAAACATGTATAAATTATCAGTACATAGTCTCTATTTTAACTCGACACGTTACCGGCAACTGCTTCTATGAGTCACTGGGCCGTAACTGCGTCACATTCTATATGGCGTGAGATATATGAAGGACTTAGTACTCAGAAAGAAGTGAGAAAATACATATTACATAATACCCTTGGTATAAAAACTTTGTTTTCTGATATTGGTGGGCAAAAGCGTAAGTTCCTAGAACTCCGGCCTATCCGGCTATTTTATTATCCGGTCTGCTGTTCCGCTACATTAGGTTGGATAGTCGGAAGAGTATTGCAGTTGATTTTATTTAAACTCGCGAATTCCTTTTCGAACACTTCAGGGAATAGTTTGATATTTTGATATTTCTTTTTCAATAATTTTGATATTTCGACTGAGTTATTGAGATGAGATAAGTTGCATTCAGCAAAATTGTCTTTATTTTTATCTTCGCATGATGAGTGTTTTAAAAATGTCATGACAAGGATGGGATTTTGTATTTGAAATTTGAATCCACAAATCATTCACCTATAAGGCATTATAATTGTACGATTTTATAAAAAAAATATTCATTTTCCTATGACTAAATCTAATCGAGTTATGAAATTTCAATAACACTCTTTTAGACCATTTTAAAACAATTAAATGACGTTCTAAAAATATTAATAAGATCAACATTCTCCTATATCTATGTAGGGTAGTTTATTGGTTCTAAAATATTTTTTAAAAAAAATTTTCTTTTGATAACAGAAAAGTCTTTTCGTTTACTTGAAATGTCCTTTAAGAAGGATATTTATTGCATGTGACTTACAGAATTGTAGAAATTTCAGAAGAATTATAATTCTTATTTTTATTGATTCTTTTCTTATTTTTATTAAATGAAACAATACAAAAATAAATCTTTGCTTTATTTAAATGTAAATTATAATTAAATATAAATTATTAAATAATTCCTTTCCAATTTCATTACGAGCAGATAACATAAGTTTAAAATCTGGAGATTTCACATTCTTGTAAAAATAAATGTAGATGTGTGTTGAGACTAGAATTTTTGATTTAAATCTATCTAAGCTGGCACATATATAGTATAAAGGATGAAATTATGCATCTAACGACACATTTTGTGAAATTTTTATCAGAATTTCAATTAAAAGTTAAATAAAATTTTGGTGTTCATAAAGTTTAAAATATTGTATTACAAAAATATTTTTTTAAAGATTAGATAGTTTTTCAAAGATATCAGTGTATCTACTAATTACTTTTTTTCGAAGTTTAATTAATTTAAAATATTTTAAGAACATTTACAAACACGAATTTAAGAACTGTGAACTAATATTAAATGCTTCAGGAACGATAATACAAAAATGAATATGTAAGAAGTGCAAAGTTGTTGTTAAAATCACTATTATAGTTTCAAGTGTATTTTCATCTTTTTTTCTTTTTTTCCTTTCAGTACAGATTACTGTTCTTAACAGAAATCATTATTGACAAAACAAATTTCAAGAAAGAAAGTGATACATTTGCTTAAATCTCAGAACGACATGTAAAAGATTTAAATTTATATCTGAAATATTAAATAAAATGAAGAATAAAACTTTAAAATATACACTGTTTTAGATAAAAATGTTAGATTACATATATAAAGTGTATGCTTTTTTTTACAAATTTTAGGGAAATTGATTTAAAAAAATAAGGGAAATTCATAGTAAAATGAGCAAAAATGACTCAAGGCAGCTAAATTTGAATTATACATCTATCAAAATGTGAAGCTTAAAAATATTTTGCTGAAGAAGTCACTCAGACAAAGATATACAAAGTATTACATTAAAAGGTTTAGAAACTATTAATCCTAACGTATCAACTGGTCTTCAAAGGCGGCTAGTTTTTAAATATAAGATATTGAGTACATTCTCCTATTAAAAGAGTATTTAAAAAGAAACTGGAATAAATCGAAGATGTATTGTTTTATTTGGAATGAGATACATAATAACAGATCTGACAGTAAAATATAACAAATAATCAGCCGTCCTTTCAGCACAAAGCGCTTAAAGAAAACTCGCAAGACAGGGACTTTGGTTAACTACTAACATTTCTCTACTCGTATGATACTCTCCACTGACTGACTTCAGCTCCGTCAGCAGGTTTTTTATAGTTTCCATTACAAGGTAAATATTCTTCTAAAGTATTCCCTAAACCAAGTCCAAATAGTTTTCTCTCACCAAGATTCTTGTAGTTTCTAGAATCTTCCCTTTTTCTCTCATCAAGATTCTTGTAGTTTCTAGAATCTCCACTTTTATCACAAAAATCCCTGCATTCATTATTAGAAAATCGCTAGAGTTTTCACAAAGAACTGGAATATTCATTTAGAATCCATCAGAATTATCTGTAAAATTATTTTTCTTATTTCCTCCTTATCTATTTGCTTTTCTATGCTGGGATGCAATATTATAAATTTGTAACAGTATCATGGCTGAAAGGTGGGATTTACAGATATTACAAATTAATTTTGAACGAACGACATGTTAATAACCGGCGATTTCAAAGCCAAATTTGGCGACTTTGCGATGTAAACAAAGGGTCTGAAAAATAAAAGAATTATGGCTGTAACTGTATGACACAGAAAGACCTCTATACGCGTTAAGAAAATTTACAGACTTTGTTTTTTAAGCATTTTAAAATCGAAGGGCTCAAACAAAGAATCAATTCTCTCTTAGCAATATTTTTCGAAGAATGCTCTTTCAGGCTGAGTTTTCTATCTAGCGATTTTCTATCAGCTTACATTATCAGAATCTATAAACATTATCCTTTGTAGATAGTATTTGTTATAGTTATTCGTGACTCTTTTTTTTTTGGCGTAAAACGTTGTTATATGTTACAGAGTGTTCTGGAACTTACACTCACCGGACAATTTCCGTAACAATATTTTC
>JAPMOR010029689.1:765167-785151 GCA_026543865.1 Argiope aurantia
TATATATATATATATATATATATATATATGCCCCATTTTAAAATTTGAACCAGCGGAAGTGGTGTACTCTCCAATAAAGGTATAATCCCACAGAATGCCTTGCATAGTACTGCCAAACAACAATTACCTTTGACGAATTCTTACTAAATCTAGCTTGTTGTTCTTGGCGAGTTATTTGGCGATTAATACACTTGGCATGCAATTAAAAGTAACCTAAAATCAAATTTATTGTTTAGAAGCGTTATTCCCATCGGATTGAAACAAAGATTTGACACGCAACTACATTTGTAATCACAAAATCATATACCAAATTTAAAATATTTAGGCCATGATGTCTATGTTCTCTTTTACATTTTTCTAAAAGTGAATCATGATGTATTTGAATTATCGTTTTTCCGTGTTTCTAAAATTACAGACCTACAGACGGTCAATCTCTCATTGGATTTGGCTATAAACTTGATAGGTGTTTGGACTATATATGTTAATTTTGTGTATCGAATTTTATCTATGTACTCTCTTCGTTTTGTAATTATCGTGTTAAATTATATTCGAACAGCCGGACAGACAGACTTCTTTTGTAGGAATTTTGTTAAAAACTTGTTAAAGATCTAACAAACAGAATAATAAAAAATTTGCTATATGCAAGTAAAAATTCCAATAGCTGTTAAGAATTAAAAAAAATATTTGGGTGGTATTTTCTCTCCACGAGGTCTTGTAATGTTGAAGATGAGGTAAAAAAAATGAGCACTATAAGACTTAAAAACGGGACATTCAATTAAGATATGAAGTACAGTAAACTGAACTTGACAGCTGTTACAAACAGGCGCATTTTCCCCGAATATGAGATGTTTGTGGGTGAAGCGCATGTGACCTCTACGGAAACCAATCAATTTAACATCCATCTCATGTATAGGATGAACAGACCAAGAAACAATGTCCGATTTAATAAAATGTAATTTATTTTGGATCTGCAGATTCCAGGACATTTGCCATTTAGAACAGATGTGATGCTAGATGGACCTTTTAATGTCGCAAAATGGTTAAAAAGGACATTTTATGCTTAAAAAGGACATAATAGTTTATGCATAAACTTAAATTTTTAATTCCACAATGATGACATGCAATTTAACTCTAGTTGATGGGTCCATTTACACAATAAAGAAGAAAAAAGCGTAAATATATTAATCCTTTAAAGGGCCATTTTTTCTAGTCATATTATGTTAAAATATTTTTAAACTTGAAATTAAAATAAAGAAAGAGATTCATTTAATTTATTAGATAAATTTCATTTGATTAATTAATAATTTAGTACAAATCAAGACACATCATTTTATGTGAGATAAAAAACTGAAATATCTTAGTTTCTGTTTTACTAAAAAAAAATAATGTCAGAACTTATGCCAAAGTACATAATTTCATACAAAGATTGATAAATTTTGTGGGAAGCATACTTTCCACGGCCCTAGAAAGGGTTAAAAGATTAATGTCGGTGACACAATTTGATGTTTTAACAAAACAATTAACAATTGATGTTTTAACAATTTAAGGTTTATTGAAAAATTCATGAATTTCAAAGATGAATTATTAGATTAATTGAAAGTTAACCTTTTAAAGATCCAGCTCCCTTGCCCTTAGATACCTATTATCCGCTGTAACGTTCCCTGGTTATCACACTTGATAATTTGCATTTTCGGCCAACTGTGTTACTAACTATGTAAAACCCCACATTGTTAAACGCCTCCAGACTATCAGATGGGGGATTAGACTCTCTCTTAGTAGGGTCATCTGGTCATTAGCTATGTCCAGATAAAGAACCACACGTCCGTTTTTCGTCTTCCAAAGAAATACATCGTATCTTCAAAGGGGAAGAGTGTCAACCATTCGGATGATAAATATTTTTTTTTCATTGTGAAGGGTCGGCTACGAGGATGGGTCATTAGTGGACATTTCCCACGATCGACTGGTTGACAGATCGAATTTTTCTGAACAGCTATTGGGTGACAAGGCGCCAAAGTGCACCAATGTGAAAATAAGAGGCAGGACATAAAATAAAACGCGAAATTTTTGGAGAAGAGGGAGAGAGTCGTTTTGACGATCCACCCGATGAAGATCAGTGGATTCCTAGAGCTACCCCTGTAGCAGCTGGATGCTCTAACAGCCTGTTAGCTTTTCTTGTGAGGTTGTTTTTCTGAATTAATCGAGAAATTATTCATGCTTAACTTTCAACTGTGTTGTACATATTATCATTTATATTAACCTAGATGAGAACGAGTTATTTTTATGTACATAAGGCTGTAAATAAAGAAATTATCTTAAACGCTACATTCTTATTTGATCGGTCAGGATCAAGTCATTACAACCTTGTCAGTATTCCATCCAAACTATTTGATGACCAAAGTTTGCTAGTATATAATTTAAATATTATAGAACAATAAATTTCAAAATAAAGTTAATAGTTAATGGATTCGGAGAAAATAAATTTATTTTAAAGATCATTTTTTCCCGATATAATCAATGTATTTCTTTTTTTAGAATTATTGATCAAGTTATTTAAAATTTATATTGAAGATATATGTTATTAACTAAAATAAACTTTTAAATTCTTAATACTCGTTTTAGTTTTAGACTTCATTTAGTTAGTTAAGGATAAATATAATATTAACAACAGAAAAAAATATCGAAAATAAATATGAGCACCTAAATGCATTTCCTGAAAAATTTTGTCGAAATAAAACTGGAAAATAATGTATGTAAGTTTGATATAATGCCAAAGATTTATTTAATAAACTAATTGAAAAAATTAAAAGTTTAGATCCATGAAACCTCAACTTTTTCATATTCGTATTATAGAGAAAGTATTGCAATCGTCAAAAAATTCGAACCCGAGATTTGGGCGAATCACCATGCTTTAAACGTCACTGAGTTAGAGAAACACATTTTTGAAAAATGCCCGTCTCTTCGTCTGTCTGTCTGTTTGTTCCAAAATTGACTACAAAACGCTTTGAGTTATACGGATAAAATTAGGTATACGATTTTTACATATAATTTTCAGACCTCTATTAAATGTTGAGCAAAATCCGTTCATATGAAGTCTGTTTCTCCGGTTGTTCGAATATAGTCTTACACGATAACTACAAAACGAAGAGAGCAAGATGGATGAAATTCGGTACATATATTTAATATCTATAGTGCCGAGACCAATCGAATTTGGAGCCAAATCGAACAAGGGATCTGTCCGCCTGTATTTTCAGAAACATGTAAATGCGATATCTCAAAAACGCAATGGCATAAATGTATCAAATTTGGTATGAGGTTTTGCGATTACAAGTGCACATTTTGGCCAGAGTTTTGTTTCAATCAGTTGAAGATAAAACCATCTGACACACAAATTTGGTATCCGGATACTATTAACAGCATCTCAGTGATTAATCGCCAAATAACTCGCCTAGGATAACTCGGTAGATTCAGTAAAACTTTTAAATTCCGTACCAAAGGTAAATATTTTGTAATATTTGTTTACCAGTGCTATGAAAAGTGTTTTCTGAGATATCTTTATTAGAGAGTATGCCAGAACCTTTTTGGGAGACCTTTCCCATTGGTTTATAGTTATAATCATTCAGTTATTTTTAAAAAATATATTTTGTTCAAAGAAATTTATATTTTAAAGTACATGTAAAAATCCACAACTGAAATCTCTAAGCTAATAATCTACAAAAATTGTTAAACTAGTTTTTCATTTGCAGCTGTTCCAATGTTGTTCTGCATCCTGTTAAAGTGATAGTTCATAACATTTTAATGTTTCATCAAACATTTCGATGATGTCTTAATTCTTCAAACAGCGAGCTGATTTTTTCGGTCTTTTTCCTTTCATTCTAAAGCATTTAATTTCCATTGAGTCGCATGTTTTCTAAAAATTTTAAGAAAAAAATTGGATAACTCAATAACATAACTTATTAATAAATGATGAGCTACCATTATCATTCGGTCCAACCGTGTTAATAATATGCATATCTATAGATGTGTTCAACCATTTGGGAAAATATATATGAAAATTTACTATAGAACACTATTAGTATTTCGGTTTAATTATAGAATCAGAAAAGATGTTCTTTACTTTTTCCATACAATTTTATATGGTCATTTATTGTTTGATTTCATAATGTTAAGAAAGAAAATTATAGGTTCTTTAGACCTTTTTTGATTGATTAAAAGAATCCGGAATGAAAATCATATGCTATTCTATCCATCTTGGTTATTTTGTTATTGAAATCTGATAAATATCTACAATCACTCAGAAATGTTTACTCACTACTACTCAGAAAAGGTTTTAATGTACCGAATTGGTCAAACTCACGTGAGTAAATTTTTTTGACGAATATAATTCTCTATTTACTTATTTCAAATACAAAATAGAGGGAGTGATCTTCCAGAAAATTTCTCACTTAATTCCCAATAAAAGGGTTATTCTTGTTCCCCTCATAACTGGTATAAAATTGTAATCTTTGGTCAAAACCGTGAACGCCAAGAGTGTTCAGCTTTATATTTTTGGTACAAATGAGTGAGTCTTATCACTGACTGTTCGACCAGCCCGAAGGTACACGGATAACGAAAACTGAATGAACGGACCGCTGCAACAGCAACACTGACGGGAACTGTGGTTGAATCCTAAGGGCCATCACCGGCCACGGTACAACCCTTCCTAAAGGAAGTACGTCCTGTCATCGATGGGAGGAGACAGATCCCCCACCTTTTTGTGCACCCTCCAGGGGGGCGAGATCCAACCACCATACCGGAAGCATCTCATCCTCTTTTTGAGGTGCCCCCCCCCCCGGGGTCCTTGCAATTGAGTAATTTGAGCTTTGCGAAGAAACCCATGAATGGGTGACTTTTAATGACTTTAAAGACTTTTATGAATGATTAAAACTAGAATTCAATTTTCAGTTCTGGCAATAAGATCTACAAGCGATCAACTTTTTGAATTATTTCCTTCAAAATTTTATGCGAATGTACATTTTAAATGCTATACCTGTGTATCAAATTTAATCTTCTTAGTTCATTGCGTTTGTAATTAATTTGTTCAATTCCACTCGGAGAATCAAGCAGACAGACTTCCACAGAATGGATTATATTCATAAGTTGATTGAAATCTACAAGTTTGTTGCAGATACTATGTACAAACATTTTATTTGTATTGTTAAAAGCGTTTTCAGACAGACAGAGAGAAAGACAGACCATATTTATAAAGATGTACAGATACTGGAAAAATTGTAACGATAAACACCCACTTCCGAATTTTGGTCATGATTACAATGTTTTGCCTTTGTATATTTCATGTACATGAAAGTAAAAATATATAATTTTAGTACAGTATGGGCAATGTTGATTATTCGCTGGTATATTTATGGGAAAATATCAAGGTTTTGTGGCAGGAGCTGATCTTATGCGTATAGAAACCAAAAAAATATATGGATTTGATATCAAAAAGTTATGTTTCTTATCATTTCATATAAAATATTTTATAATATATCAATTTCTTAATAAAACATATTTTTTAAATGATTACCAAAGTGTATATATATATACATTATTATTATTAATAGTAGAAGTATTTAAATAAACTATCATAAATAACCCCTATTAAAATAAACAATAAACAATATTATTTTTTTGCATTTATTAAAATAGTTTCATATTTCGTTATTGCAGGAAAGTATTTTGGAAAAAATTCTGACATTTTTTGAAAATTTAAAAGATTTAATTGCAATAGTTTTAAAATTTATTACAACAAATCAGTCTATTTTGTGCCAATAGATGGCAGGTGTAACGGCTGATTTGACTCTTCTCAATTTCTGATCGATTATTCTTGTCAGGCTTGGTAGGATCTCGCCTCTTCCTGAAAGAAGCGAATATAGGTTATGATCTTTATATATTATATTTCTATAAGAAAACATCTGAAATACCGACAAGGTTCAAAATGTTACAGTGTTCTTTTCAAAATATTAATGCATTTGCATTTTGAATATCTGTTCTTGTTTCTTTTTGCTTTCATCTTTCAAATATGAATTCCATCAAAATTTTATTTGAAATTTTTTTGATTAGATATTATTAGAAGGAATTAGAAGAATTTCAGAATAATTAATCTGAAAGAAATTATTAACGTAAATAACGTGCATTTTTTGTAAAGGAAATATAATTTTTCATTTATAAAATTAGAGAATAGTAAAATTTCAACTTGAAACAGGAAGCTTGCAAATTTTTATTAGTTGAACTTCTTAAATATATTGACAAAAAAGTAATTTTAGAGGGAAAAACGAAGCTAGATTTTTTTTATCATTTTCATTATTTTCAAAACATTGGAATTAACTTCTTAATAAATTCAGTTTAAGTAGAATAAAAGCTAAAAAAATGCCATTTATTAAATTAAGATAATTGAATCCAAAGAATTAGCTATGACTTGATCAAATTTGAACACCAATTTTTTTTAAGTATAGTTAAAGCGAAAGAATATTTTGGTTCTTAAATTTAGATTATCACACAATGTATGAACCCAAACAAGACATATTATGCACTGTACAATTTTCCGTTATTTCTATGTTTCCATACGATGCAAAGCATATAATCTTGGATTTTGTTCTAGTTCAATTAATATTAAATGCCATTAAACTTTTTTATTTATTGACTTTTTATATAATTTAAAATTTTATAAACTTATAATTGTATTATTACTTATATTCTATGTATTTAAATTGATATAATTTGAGTGATATGTTTTGGAATTATCATATATTCTTGTTGAGCGTTCGCCATAGGCAGACAGAAAATAATTACCATTCTTTTTTACTTTCATAAATTTAATGGCAACCTGCAATTTGAATGTATTGACCAAATTCGATTTTTCTACACAGTTTCAGTTATTATCATGCTTCAGACAAACAAAATCCCAGGAATTTTTTTTTTCACACTCAACGAGATCTGAAGTTGAAAAATGATTAAATTATTGAATCATTTAAAATTATAGTAGTCGTTTTTGACGACCAGCTGATTTGCAAGGTATATTGGTATTATATCTGTTAAATGAATGGAATATTTCATATCCAAAATACCAAGGAATTGTGAGAAATTAATTGTATGTTCTGCTCATTGGGAAAGTAACACTTTGTATTGGAGATCAATTCCATGATATCATGAGCTATTAAAAATGTAAATGTTTGATAATATATCTTATGAATTTCGTAGTATTGTAGCTTTACTTTTTTATACGTCTCGTAAACTGCATAGTTGTTAAACAAAATCCTTCATCTTTCAGCAAACCAAGAAAATCACGTGAGCAGATAGTGGATTAAACGATGAAAATGGTTTAATCTTCCTGGTAAAAATAAAAACTTTAGTAGGAAATAAGACAAAAAAATTATTATTAAAATTGACAAAATTCAGCAAAAGTTTCCTCGATTTTTAGTTTGGTATCATTAAAAAGAAAAATTTTTGAATATTGAATAATGTATAATTCATTTTGAGCAAAAATTTATTCTGTAGTTATTTTAGGAAATGGCAAATTTCAGCTTCCTTTTTATATAAATAAAATTCAAATTAAAACACCAAAAACGCCATTCAGTGGTGCATATTCCCGCCTTCCAAAGTATACATGTGCCAAATTTAGTAGCTATAAGTCAAATGATGGCCTATAAAGCGTCAAGCTACAAACACAAACACACGCACACAAACACGCAATTTAATATAAATTTTTACAGATATTTTCTTTGTGAGGCATTTTATATACGATAGAGTGAAACCCATCTAATAAGGTATTTTTAATTAACCTTTTTATATTTTATGTTCAAAATTTTTTATGCAATTATTTTTCGATATAATTTTAATAGCACTTATACACTCTCATTTAGTATTCTTTTGATGAGATTAAAGCCATATGTCATCAAATGTAATGGATCAATATACTTCCTTGGTGATGCTGCAGCATATTAATAATTTTTTCATTTATTTAAAATGAGCAAAATATTTTTAATCATCATAAGAGATGAAGCGTCAGCTAATTTTTTTGTATCATATAACGTTCTTTTTAGTGCAAGTAATAAAATAGGGGGGGGGGAATTTTGCATATGCTAAGGGAAAATATCCATTTCCTACAACAGATCGTATCCAAAAATTTGATTCAAATTTATTATCTACTGAATTGTATCTGTATAGTTCTTTGGTGTTTAAATTATCATATTTGCAAACAGTCGAAGAGGCAGAATAAAATTAATATATATTTTCGGATTTATGAACTTTGATACGCGTTCTGAGATGAAGCACCAAAAATTATGAAAACACAAACAATAATAAAAAAGGGCGCTATTATTGAAAAGTATATTTTAATTGGAAGTTTAGTTTAGTTACATTAACGTCCTGCTTTGAAACTACACTAGGCCTATTTTGGGAGGAACCTCGTAATTTTGAACCATGGGCAGATGACGAGGGCGACTCCTGAACTGGTATCCCTCGCTCCAAGGTTCACCCACACCAGGGAGAGGGCGTTTTATCCGGACCAGCTTACACGACGGTTTTTCTGTGGAAGCAGTCCTTGAACCTGAAACCCACCGGATCCTAAGCCCAGTCCTTAACACCAGACCACCGGGTCCCTTCTAAGTAGAAGAGAATGAGATATTTATGTTCAAAAGATTTAATTTCAACTGGTAAGTGTGCAAATAAATAAATAAATTTTGTTTTGATAATGTTTATTTGGGTGTATCTTACGATATATTCTTTTATTCGAAGTAAAATTAATCAATTAATTGATTCATATGAGGACGTTGGCATCGTTAAAAATGTCGTTTTTAATTATTTTTTCAAATTTTTATTCAAAATAAGCCTTTTTTGAAAGATAAGTTTAAACGGATTTTCCTTATTTTGTGTAATATCTACATTAATGTGAATTTTCATTAGCTATGTACGAAAAATTCACAGCTTATTTTTAATTCACGAAAATTATTTAATAAGAATCACTTAATAATAAAATGTATTAAAGCGGCTGTATACTTCGGCGTTTGAATTTCGTTTACAATTTTTAATTCAGTTATTTGAAAGAATTCTCAAGCCATCAATTTACTCATGAGGCCTTTTATTTGATACTATTTGGAAGAGAAGGGTTTGTATAAATTTATAACTACTATACCATCGCCAAAATTGAATTCTTTCGCTGCGATTTCCTTCCAAATGTAACCGTTATATTTCCATGATAGCGAATTTTTAACAGGCTTTGGTACGATTGGTACGATTTTGACTCGCATGCCAAGGATCCGCTCAGTAATAAATTTGTAAAATAATACTTCTCTAATTATTTTACAAATTGTTCCACATATATTATAAGGTTGGAGATCTGACTTTATCCATTTAGATCTAATCGTTTTGTAGTTAACGCATTAAATTATATTCAAACAACCTGACACACAGACTTTTTCATATACTGATAATGCTCAAAATTTGATAGTAATTTATAAATGTGGTTAAAAGATCATATACCAAATTCCATCCCTACAACTCAATGTGGTTTTGAGTTATCTATTTTGAGTTGGGCGCATAGTCACAATTTTTTAAAAATAGATTTTTTTTTTTAATTCATTGAAGTTTAAAACGTGGAGATTCGTCAGAATTTGTAAGTTCGAATTTCTTGACGATTACTATACTTTCTCTATTCTACTTATACAAGAAAGCATTAATGTGCAGATTAACAGCTTTTATCATCAAGGACAACAAATGCTATCTAAACGTTTGCTTCACTCCTAGTGCTTTATAACTAATGTGAGAGCGTTTTTAGAGTTGCAAATTAACAACTTTTATCATTAAGGACAGCAAATGCTAACTAAACATTTGCTTCAATCCTAGTGCTTTATAACTAATGTGAGAACATTTTTTACGTTTCAGATTAATAGCTTTTATCATTAAGGATAATACGTGCTAACTGAGCATTTGCTTCAATCCTAGTACTTTATAAGTAGTGTGAGAACGTTTTTAACGTTTCAGATTAACAGCTTTTATCATTAAGGACAACAAGTGCTAACTAAACATTTGCTTCAATCCTAGTACTTTATAATTGGTGTGAGAACATTTTTAATGTTGCAGATTAACAGCTCTTATCATTAAGGACAACAAATGCTAAATAACATTTGCTTCACTCCTAGTGCTTTATAACTAATGTCAGAATGTTTTTAGCATTGCAAATTAAGAGCTTTTATCATTAAGGACAACAAATGCTAACTAAACATTTCTTTCAATCCTTGTACTTTATAATTGGTGTGAGAACGTTTACAACGTTGCAGATTAACAGCTTTTATCATTAAGGACAACAAGTGCTAACTAAACATTTGCTTCATTCCTAGTGCTTTATAACTAGTGTGAGAACGTTTTTAACGTTGCAGCTTTTATCATTAAGGAAAACAAATGCTAATTAAACATTTCTTTCAATCCTTTTACTTTATAATTGGTGTGAGAATGTTTATATATTGTTTATGATCCCATGCCATAATGGAATAAATAAAATATCCCTCCAATTACAATGCAATTTACTCTTAGAGGATTTTGAACGTCTGTTGTAACATTTTTAAATAATCAATTTTCCTTTATTCCGTTGCATTTTGGATCAATGACATGGAAAATTATTCTATTCAAAATTATCTCACCATATAAAAGAATGATAAAATAATCAGCAGTTTAAATTATTAATGTGTGCAATAAAGTCTTTCGAATTTAAACGATAAATTTTGTCAAATTGCACTGTGAAAAATTTATTAATTACGAATAATTCTTCAGTCCTAGTACAATATACTTAGTGCGAGAACGTTCTTGTACTGCTGGTAATCCTGTCCTATAACAGAAAAAATAAAATATTCCTCCAATAATAATGTAATTTACACTTAAAAGATTTCCAACATTCGCTGCAACATGTGTAAACAAATAATTTTCCTTGATCCAAGAACTCTGGAACTTGACATGGAAAATTCTCCTACCGCAAAATATCCCGCCATGTAACAAATCAATAATATAGGCAAGCATTATATTAACTATATTAATATGGGTAATAATGTCTTTTAAATTTAAACAGTAAAAAGAGATAAATAAATAATTTTCTTCAATGCTATCACTTAAATTTCACTTTAACTTCTTCGTCGTCCGTAACGCGTCTAGTGCGTTCAAGTGAAAGTTCTGCAGGGCGGCCTTAATGTGATTCAAGTATTCTTCAACATCTTAAAACTTTTAAACGTATAAAACGCTTTGTAAAACTTGTTTGAAGTTTTATTTTTATTTGTTCTAATACTGCGAAAAACAGAGGAAAAACAGAAATTTTTGCAGACAGGGGAGGACGGTTAATTTTCATTGAAAGTTATTTATATGTTTCTTTAATTATCAAGGGTTTGAGAAACATTATTTTATTCATTTTACAAATATTTTCTACATCCAATACTAAGTAAAAAAATTTCGTATATTTTTAGGATAAAATTAGCAACTCTTAGATTGTTTCCAATTTGTAAATGTTAAAATGTTTAGAATTAAAAATTCAAAAGACATGTAACAGTTCCTACCATAAGCATTAAATGCTGAAATGCCTAATCGAATCATTCTAAATTCATAGGATTAACACTCTGTCGGGACAGCACCCAGACTATTGATTGTGCGTCTGTATTTTACCAAAGATTTGAGAACCTCCAGTACAAACGGCCATGTTGTCTGTAAATCATGTCTGTAATTCAACCGATTCGAATTAAATTGTAGAGCGAAAGGCAGATGATTTAAATACCTAGAAGGTAATTTTGTGGAATAATTCTAATAACAATTTTAAAAGATATTCATTTTTATATATAGTCAAATTTAAAAATAAAGTTAAAGACGAAGCCAAAGGAAAATATACTGTCCAAGAACATTCTACCAAACAATGTTGCCATTATATAACAATATTAATTTATGTCTTTATATATAAACCATTCGAAATAGTTTGGCATTTTGAGGGTTCAGTTATGAACCCAATTCAGAAATGGTTTAGATCCTCAGTAAATTAAATTATTTAAAAAGTTAAACTGAAAATAAACAAACGAAGTACAATTGATGTGTATAAAAAATTGGGTGAAAAGAAATTTTGACAGAAAGAAACTAACAACAGTTAGTTGAATATATTTAGGATTTTAAAACTAATACTTTTCCATTGTTACGTTTATAACGTAAAAAAACATTTTTCTTGAAGAATAACTTATTTAAAAAATATTTATTTCCTTAATTTTTAAAATTCAAATATGTTTTAAAGTAAATTTCATAATTCTATATAAAAATTAATTTCTCAATTTCCGAAGGTTAATCGTTCCTGCGTTTTGTTTAACTTGACTGAAAGAATTTATTTTTTTTAATATTTTAATTATTTTATTTAACATATTTGAAGATGGAATTCAAAATTAAATTTTCATTTACTTTCTAATAATGTTCTAATATTTTTTGGCACTTACAATGTTTCTTCAGAATTTAGTATCGAAAATATACTATAAATAAAACTTCTCTAATTACCAAAATGCTGGAACATCATATTTTTAATTCGTAAATTTGATATGGACCTAAACAAATTTGCTTTTGGGACAAAATAAAGATAACAGGTGTAAGAAAAGAATTTCAATTAAACAAATATTTACAAAAAGAGAGATTGGAAAAAATCGTTTGCATCATTTGCAGAAATCGTTGACTAGAATTGAATAAATCCACATTCATTAAAATTCATTCAATCATTAAATCATATATTTTCGTTGACAAAAACCTAATTAATTGTTTTCATAACTTAATTAACATTTTAATGTTTCTTTTGAAGTTAAATTCCATTCGAATTGCAATTCGCTGGTTGTAAATTTGAGAAAATATCATAATATTTGTACCAAATAATTGTAAATTAAAAACAAAATTCAAAATAATTAAGACTTAAAAATAAGGAGATTGTAATATACCAAAAAAAAACTAATTATGATTATTTTTTTATTGTTAATCAAGTTTCCACAACAAAATCGACCGTAGAGATTACGTATTTAGTATTTCATATTTTAAAAATATTCATTTTTTTTAAACTGATAAAGGATCTTAAGGTCGTCACGGTTAGGGAAAACGAATTATATTGTTATAGAATGAAAAAACAACAAGAATGCAAATGGACACAGAAAAGTAATAAGAATTAAGTTCCGAAAACTAAATGGCAAGTGATTTAGATATATAGATGGTTATCTTATGAAATAAATAAAATGATAATATGAGATCAATGAATATTATTTCTATTAGAAAAATTTCCTCAAGTCTAGCTTTCATATAGTTGAAATTTTATAAGAACCGATAAAGCTACATAAAACAAAATTTATTTCAAAATAAGAAACGAAAATACAAGATTGGTCCATTATTGTTCGAAAAATTACTTTTTAATGGTGTAGATGGCCTTTAATGCTCTCATTTTAAGCTTAGGAAATTTGGTATTATTAATCGTCTGATAATAATACTGAATTAAGTAAAATTAATCATATTTTAATTACTTCTAAAGAAAATGACCGAAAAAATAATATTTAAGTTATTTATAATTTATTTAAAAAAATGAAATAAAAAATCCATATTCCTTGCTTATCGATAATTATTACACAATTCGCTTATATATTTTTTGTATTACTTTTGCAAACTCACATGCATATAGAAAGTTATTGAAAGTCGTTGATTTGAATCATTGAATGTTAAATTCATTTTGTCGTTTGTTGTACATTCTTCAGCACATTTGTTGCTGTCGGTATCAGCAATTTAAATTTTTCGTCTACACCAGAAAAACTCATAATTGATCAAAATTTTATAAAGAAGAGACTGCGAAATTTCAAATGCTCTGCAGAGCTGTGATTGTTCATTTTTGGTACATTTCTATATCTGTTAAAGCATTTTCTTCTTTCTCTTTAACTAATTAGCTATTTCTCAAAGTGATTTTTTAACAATATGAATTATTTTTAGTCCCTTCTTTTTCATCACTCCATTCCAGAAAATAGCGGGTAAGGACTACTCAATTGATTTCAAGTCAGAATTGGTAGGGAAATTTGTCCTTTAACCCGATGTAAACAGTTCTAAACCAGACTGAAGAATATATAAACAATCCATGGATGAAATTACTCCTAAACGTATCCTTACAAAAGAAATCCTTGCTGAAAATTCCACTGGTATCAATAGTTTGTACAGGTCTAAAATCAAGGATTCGTCAGTTTACTAATTCAAAACTAATAAAATTAAATGATTTGGTGTTCGCACTATACGAACATTAATGTGTACCTTTGAATACGTCAGCTTGGGACCAGAGTATTTTGATAATGTAAAGCAAAAGATAACATTAATGAAAACATTCTCTGTTAACACAGTATCAAAACTATTGCTTCAAAAACTTTCAAATTTTACTAAAACCAAACTGTATTTTAGAACAATAATGCGATAACTTCAGAAGACAAATATAGAATAGCTTTGATTTTTGTTGGATAAATTACTATTCTTATGTACACAACTTTAAATAATCAGTAAAAACATAAATAAGATAGGTAATTTAACAAGACTGAATCAATCGTTTCGTAAAACGCAATTTAATTACAAATTATTATGAGATAGCTTTCAGACTTCAGGAGAAAAGAGATGCAATCCAAGCAATAAATAGTCCGAGCATATTTGGGTTCTTTTTTCGAAAACTTATTAAACAGCAATAGTCAGCAACATTTTCTCGGAATTGAAATTCAGCTCCATGTTTGTTAGGAATAATTGACTGAGGATTAATTATTTCAACTTCGAACTCATTCTTTATTTCTTTCTACTATTTTCTCCATCCTATTGTTCTCTAACCATCTACTAATTTACTGATAGATTTCGGTATTTACAAATTCTAATTTATTTTGAGGAATTGCTTAGTCTCAGTTTTAAATGGAAGAAAATTCTCCATTGTTTTCTGATTACCGTATCGAATTTTTATTTTGTAGAATTTATCCTGCTTTTATAATTTTTAAGGACACATATTTTAAATTTCTTTTAAAAATTTGTAGTAAAGTGATGTAATAAAGGGCTTGCCTTTAATTTCCTCTATTTTCAGAATGAAACTAATTGAAAGATATGAAGAACGTTTCGTGAAGTAAATAAATTACATATTACTTTTCCTTTTATGAAGAATATTTGCTATTAAATTTTCACAATAGTATGGATACCTCAAAAATGATCGATAACTAAAGTGTTTCATTACTACCAATAATTAGTTCCACACAAAATAAACATGGTTAATTTATATTTGTTAAATATTCCAAAACATAAATTGGTACCGAATACGCTCTTAGTTTTTGTAAATTATTCTTATATTAATATTTTTGTAGGTTTTTCTGATATTTTTATGAGGTTTAAATGTAATATTGGTTATTGCAAAATTAACAATACAAAATTCTATAGGATGTAGAAAATATAAGAATAAGACAAATTACTCTAGTAAGTCGTTTAGAATCACTATCCTGATGTTATAGAGGGCGCTGTTTTTCAAACGAGACAGTTAGTTACTGTCTCTTATTTACTAAAGGACTGTTCTAATATTGTGTAGGGACCGAATTGAAATTAAGCGATTAAGTGTTAATTAACCAATGAAAAAGTAAATATCAGCGATCGATGCTTAATTTGATCTCGGTAAAATCTATCATTCGACGTCATATTATCGAATTTTTAGGTTTCTAAACTACTAGTTTAAAGGATATTTTTTAAAAAATTTCGCTTTATAATTTGATAAGACTTAAAAACATGAATCTAATTAAATAAATCTATTCAAATTATTGTACGTGCAAATAATAAAGTGTATATACTACGAAATACGAATGAAAATCTAAATTCAGAATTCATGCACAAGGGAAGTAATTTTTTTTCCTTTTAATTTTAACATTGACAAAAGCATACTAATAATTGCTTTAACAAATGAGTATGAATAAGTTTAATCTTAATTTTAAAAATGTTACTGCAGATTGTATATGAAATTAAATAAAATAAATTTATTAAAAACAGAAATAAAAATGCTGGAATTAAATTGATATCATTAAAAATGTATTTTTTAAAATAATTTTAAAGGTAATTTAAAAAGCACATTTGAAAAATAGTACTTTAGGAAGATATGAACATTAATTTCCAGTAGACAACTCATATCACATTAGAAAATTCATCATCTATCTGGCAAAAGTTAATTTTTTTTTCACGCTCGATAAAATCTTCCGTTTGCTATCTATTTTTAACTTCTTTATTTGTTTTATTTCATCTTTCATATGACTTAATGAATGTTTTGTAGAAAGGCGAGCACTCCTACAAGCATTTCTAATATTATTTTGTATTTCCATTAATTATAGCATTGCATTAAATGAAATTGAAATTGTAGCAGCAATGCTACGGCGATTTGTTTACATTTGAGTCTTCTTATTCGACAAAAAGTAATAATAGTAAGATTCTTAGCCATTTAAGTTAGCGTTTTATATACATAATTATTTAATTATAAAATTAATTATAGTTTTAATTATTTCATAATAATATGCTAATAATATCTTAATAGACACAGGAATTATCATTTTTAAATGAATTTATGTTAGCATCATTCTTCTAATAGTCAAAGTTGTTTATTAAATTTTCCTTCTAGCGATAATTTCTAACAGTCACTAAGAAGACATGCAAAAGACGCTTTACTTTATAGAATAAAATGTAAAAGGATCATACTTTATAATAAAACTGAATGAAAACTAACATAAGTTCCCTAACAATATTAACTTACATATGAATGCATTCTTGTACATTTTGTATTCTAGAGAACAATTTCAATTTTTAGGGAAAATATTATTTTTCAAGTGGATTATTTAATTCCTTTTATGGATATTTTTGGTAATATTTATAAACATTTTTTGAATAAAAATTCATTTTAAATAACTCAGACGCAATTAGAGTATTAAACTAGATTAGTAGACTAAATACGAGTTATTCAAAATTCTCTTTTAGGAAATTCTCAAAAATCTTTCCTGATAGATTGAAAAGACGATGGAGTTGAAAAAAAGACAAACACCTTGCAACTTGTTATATATAGGAGAGATGGGATTTTTTTTTTTAATTCTCCGTAATTGCCACTCGTTTCATTAGCATATGTTAACCGAGGTCTGGCATTGTTTAATTTCCTGTAAAGTTTAGATCCTTTTTAATTAGGTTGTCTGGCGAATTGTTGTAGGACTGATTTTTTTTTAATAAAGATGCAACAGAACGATTTTTCTTTGAAAGTAGGGATTCTTTTTTCCCCGACTTCCGATTCCGCAATAAAGAAATGCATGATTAAGCTACTTTAATAAGGGTTAACTTGAAATTAAGGGAACTTCAGGCGCTTTAAGTTGAGGATTTCATTAGAGTATGTAGGATTTATAAAAATATTTGCTTTTTTGTTTTTGGCCTTACTAGTTGAGAAAGAAGATGTATCATTTAATTTGAATGTTGTTTGTTAAGATAGTAATATAAAATAATAATTTGAAAAGAGAACAGATTTATGCGGCTTAACTAGTTCTTAAGAACTATCATTTTTTTTTAGAAATTTTTTAAAGATTTCCAATTTGTTGTGTAAGAAGTTGAAATAAATTTTTAAAAAACAAATTGAAATTTATATTCTGGTGGAAAAATAAATTAACCGAAATTTAAATTGGTATGTGAGAGAGCATTATTTTGAATCAAAGTTTGAACCGGAGTGGCGACGTGTTTGATACTCGGATACTCGAGATAATCGTTTAAAATGGCTGAAAATTGAGAAATTGAAAATTTTCTAACTCGGTCAAATTCGAAGGTATTATTAATAGGACAGAATATATATATGTATGAGTGCGTGTGTATGTAAACATATTTTAGCAGTTGCATGTCTGAATAGAAGAAATTTTTGAAATATAATTTATTTTTATTTTATTCCCGGAGGCATAGATTGTACACGAAACAAACGATCATCAAAGATTCTTGAGTCTACATCGCGACGCAAGAGCAAAATGAGACATAAATTTTCCCTTCAGTGATTTTACTATAAGATATTGATAGATGCTTCCTTGACACGTGTATCTGATTGGTGCAGTATGGCCAGGTGTAGCTCTTGCGCCAATACACCATACAGAAAAACCAAACCTTGACACGTGTAGACATAGGAAAGGAAATGTTAGGTATCTCTAAAGGAACTTTGTACGGGTTTGGGGGTTTTACTCCTGCACTCGGAGTGTGAGTAATACTGCAGTCAGTAGTTTTATAAAACACATGTAGAATTAATTAAATAAAAAAGTGGGATTGGAGTAGAAAATAAGTGACCGATTTAGAATGAAGTTAATATGGGCTAATTTTAGAATAAAATTGGAAATTAAATAGGATTTTAAAATTCATATATATATATATATGTATGTGTGAAATTTGAAATTCCACCTGGTTTCCTGTTCCTGTTATATTTTTATTGCAAAAGTTATTTGTGGCATAAATTTAGACTTATTATTGTTGATGAAAGAACAAATGTTTGAAATTATATTAAGTTCTGGTGTCAAATTGAAATGTTAAACAAAACCCATATTCATATAAATTCGAATATGGAGCTGACAAACGCATAACAATGTAAGTTAAGAATCGCTAACCTGATGTTGTAGAGGGCGCCAAAATCAAATTAGTGAACATGTATTGTTTGCTTTTGTCTTCTTTTTACATTCCTTAACTACTATAGAATCTTGAATAGTTATTTTTGGAACTATAAAAACTATAATCTGAACTAATATTTATCATCATAAAAATCATAAAAAATACCGAACAAAAATGTTTATATGAAAAAATTTCAAAAAAAAACAAAACAAAAAAAACTGGAATCTATATTAATCGGAATTTATGATTAAAATTGTGATTTATTAGATTTATAATTTATGATTAAGCATGATTAATCTACTCAAAGTAATGTAAAGCGAAAATTAATTCAGATGTTTGATTTTCGATGTTCTATGCGCAAAATTCAAAAATGAATAATTTTTCAACAAATAAAAAATATTTGCCATTAACTTACTTTACGAAACATTCTTCATTTCTTTCAATTTAATTCGTTTTGTGCTCTTTCAAAAATATAGAAAGATAATAGTTCTTTAATGTTTTACTTTGCTGTAAATTTTAAAATAAATTCAAAATGTTGCTCAAAAGAAGCAATAGATTCAAGAGAAATTCCACAAGATAAAAGTTTATCATGATAATCAGAAAACAAAGGAAGAATTTATTCTACTTTAAACGACGGCGAGACAATTGTTCGCAATAAATTAGAAATTGCCGGAATAAATACCGAAACCTGTCAATGAGACAATAGAACGTTCGAAAACAATGAGATGGAGGAAATAGTAGAATAAAAAAGAAAGAATCCGGAGTAGAAATAATTAATCCTCAGTCAATTATTCTCGAAGCAAATAGAGCCGAGAAAACGCAGCCGAATATTGCTATTTATGAAATATGCGGCAGATGATCTATTTCGCAGTTTGCATTTCTTTTTGCTTGAAGTCTGCGAGCTTTTTTATTAGCCGTTGCACTTAAATACAATTCAAGGAAACAATTAATTTTAGTCATGTGAAATGACCTACAGCATACGGGATTTTATATCGATTTTTAGGAAGCTGAGAATTTATTACAATAATAATTGGTGCAACATAAATTCAAATACATTTTTATTTGGTTTTTTAAAAATTTTATCTAGCTTCCTTTTAATGAAGTTTTAATATTTCAAAGCAAGATTTATAAATATGTGTATATTTGAATAGTAATTTCTTCACCAAAAAAAATGAATGATATTCTTCTATTTCCATTTTGTTTCGTTATAGTTCTGTAATGCATTATAGGTTTCAATAAAATATGAAAATTTTCAAAGTTAGAATTTTTGAAATTTCGCCTATTAAAATGGTAATTTTGTCAGCAAAAGTGGAATTGA
>JAPMOR010029689.1:785551-796135 GCA_026543865.1 Argiope aurantia
AGGAATTGAGGAATTTATTTCTGAATTCTAAAATGTTCGCTAAAACAAATTTGAATTCTAAACATGAATGCCATTAAATATTTTTTGAATAATTTATTCTTCAAAAACCTATGAGCGAAAGTTTTTTTGTTGTAATCATACCAATTAGTTAAAATTTGTTTTTTTACAATCAAAGTTATACTAAACTAAGTATAGCTGCTTTTTTTTTTTTGCAAAATTCCTGTTCCCTCAAAGTTTTAGCTTGCATAAAATATGCACAGTTTTTTTCACTTTGGGGCTATTTTTTTAACTCATTAGTTTACTAAACGGATTAAAATTTCCAAATTTGTTCATAAATGCGCTTTTAAAAATGTCAAACAAATTCAAAAGCAGTATATATAATAACATGAATGAATATTTGCAACCATTGGAAAATTTGTTTCGAGCATGTCTTGAATCATATTATTTTCCTTAATTTCGCTATTAACTTTATGTCAACATTTTAGAAAAATACTTTTTTAATTTATAATTTTCTTTATCTCACAAAATTACCATTTGTGAATTTTAATTATTCGTCACTCTCCATACGATTAAGTTTAAACCAGTTGAAATACGAATGTAATTTACTGTCAATATGTCCATTTACATTACGCATCCTCATACCTTAGGTTTACAGACCACCAGTCAATAGTCTTTCTATAATTCGATATTTCAGCAGTCAATACTCATTGTATGAAGTGTTATATGTCTCTTGAATCTGTCAATTAGAAGCATTGACAAAGCAGAAAGAATATCTAATAATTGTTAATCTTAGCTTAAAAATTTACACGCGAATGTTGCTTGTATAAGCTACTTTAGATGCAAAAGACCCACTGTAAAATGAAAAAGAAATTAATATCTTTTGATAAGAAATTGATTCAAGGATTTAATTAAGTGATTCAAGAATTTGATAAAATTTTTCAAGCATTTGATCAAGTAATTCAAGAATTTGTGTAAGTAATTCGAGAATTTTAAGTGATTCAAGAGTTGCATTAATCACTTTCATTAAAATTTAAACTGACAACTGCAGTAAAACAGATAAAAAAATGAAAATCAAACAAACAATTTATGTAACAAATGTTGTTTGCTATTTCGAAATTTCCGTTATAGGTTGTGGAAATTTGGAAGATAAGAATTTTCCACACGATGATCTAGAATAATAAGATAGATTAAAATTATTTATTAACAAAAATTACAACTAAGGATTATAGCTGAATTATTAATTATTACATAAATTAAGGATTATATAAATTAAAATTATAGATAAATTATATCTGGATCATTTACAAAATAAGAAACTTTTTTCATCAGATACAGAGTACAAAGACTGAAGGAATATATTTATTAAAAAATTGCTATCATTATTAATAAAAACTATTATTATGTATATATCTAAATACAGATTACCAAAATAGAATTAGAAATAAATAAGTTTACAAAATTCAAAAAGAAAGATAAAATGAATCCGGCCCGAAGATTTTTTTTCAAGGATCACCCCCAGGCAAGGATTCAAACCAGGGATTTTTTCTGTGAAGGGTCTGACTCTCATCCAACAAACTGACCCTCGTGACCCGAAAATCCCAGAAAATTGAGGATTTGGAGACAAAATTAGTAGCACAAGAATAAAATAATTATACCAAAACAAGTAAAATCATTCCAAAAACCAATCCAGATAAAAACATAGCAAATCAAACCACAAAATACCATGAAAATGGAACCGAAATCATTTAAACAAGAAAACAAAGTACTTACTAATTGTAAGTATAATTCCAAAAGACAATGTGAGGTATAAACTTGTTAGTGCAAATGTACTTCGTTGAATTGAACAAAATTTAAATTTCCCAAGTTGACAGCTACATATGTTTACCGCGTTTTGTCATAATGCAACGTCATCAAAGTTGAAGCGCCATCTGTTGAGTCAAAACTCAAAGCTAACAAACCGGAGGAAGTCAGAAATCAGACAGTCCTTCTCTTATCAAAATCTCTATATTGCAAAAGTTTTTGGGAAATTCGTTAATAGTTAAGTTTTTAATGAGATTGTTTGTTTCTAAAATATAAGAATTTTTATTATTGCATATTTTTTTTAATCCTGTTAAATTGTGAAAAAATCAAATTTTTGAAAATTTTAAAGTGTAAATTAGAATGGTAGTTACTAAGTTTTATTATTTTAAAGTTAAATTCATCCCTTTTATCAAAAATACTTATTAATGTTTTTCCATTATCAATTTCTATATTTAAATCTAAATAATTAGCTTTAAGTTGATTTTCGTTTGTTTGAGTCAAAACTAAATCTTTTGGGTAACAATTAATAACATCATTAGGATTATCCAAATTTAAAAAAGATTAAGTCATCAATATATCGCCAGCCTATTATTAAGTTGTATGTATATTTTATTGTATATATTAAGTTGTAATGTATATTTTATTATATAGATTTAAGAAATTTTATATAGATAATTTTCATATTGTTTATTTCTGGATTGATAGTTGCTTAAATACAGATTACATGATTTTCACCGTTAAAGTGTACAATATTTTTTAAAATAAAATAATTCTGTTTTTCCTACGGTCTGGATGCACATTATTTTTGTAAAGAGTCATTTAAGTATTTTATATAACGGAGAATGAATGATCAAATCGCAATAATTAATATTATCATTTCAGAGATTTTCCAATGTTGTTTTATTTACTATCTTCAACTAGCGTTGCAAACTGATTAGTAACTAATTATTATATTCTCTTTTATCCAGGAACAAGGTGATCAAAATTAAAACGCCTCAACTCGGAGCTCTCTATACAGCGAACTAATCAACGTAAACTAAACACCGACAGATGGCGCAGTATAACAGAAAGTACACAGAAATATTAATATATACATAAGAGATCTATTATTGCAAATTTCAGTTTAGTTTAGTTATATTAACGTCCCGTTGTAAAGCAACACTAGGACTATTTTGGGACGGACCTCGTAATTTTGAACCGCGGTCAGATGACGAGGACGACACCTGAGCCGGCACCCCCCTCTCCACGCCACACCAGCGGGAGGACATTTGGCATGATAGATTTAACGTGCAACAGACCCCCTTACACGACGGTTCGTCGGTGGAATCGGGACTCGAACTTGAAACCCTACGGCTCACAAACCGAGACCTTACCACCAGGCCACCGCGGCCCTTTGCAATTTTCAAGTTATCATGTGAGAATATTATTATTTTTTAAGTTATTAGTTGCCTTAAATAATTTAAGTCATTAACCAGTTTAAACCACATGAAACAATTACGAGACTTCTCTATCGATCCATACCTCCCCCCCTTTCTCTCTCTCTCTCTCTATATATATATATATATAATGATATTTTTTAAAAAAACTTTCATTTTCAATTTTTCTTGCTGGCAATCAAAATTTTGGAGCCCGACAGATTTTGCGATGAAAAAAAAGCATCGTTTTTCTAAATATCGACGCATGCGTAATCTGATAGTCTCCTGATTGTTTCAAACCGGTTTAAACTGGTTAATGACTTAAATTAATTAGTATAATTCGTAAGAATTCAGAGAATATAAAATTTGGAAATCAAATTGTTAATTTAGTTGGCGATAAATCGCCAAATGTAACAACCTTCTGCATTATTTTCTAATAACCCTATTTTAATTAGTTGAAATTATCCCTGAACCACCAATCTTCATCGATTAAACAAACAATATTTTAACTTGTTTGGGTTTTTTAAAAAACGTTGCGCGCGTTAGGCAATAACACTATGATTTCCAAGGGAAATACTAATTTAGTAGTAGATAGATAACGGAAAAAGTATACTGTGGGAACTGACACCAAAATAAAACTAAATTAGCAGACGATAGATATTTCAAAAACTGTAGTGTGAAAGCCGACTCCAAAATAAAAAAAAGCGATAAATAGCCAGCTTGTTGCCTTCCCATTTTGAGGCTCCTAAAACCGCTAGCAAAAACAATATCATGTTCTCCCATGATAAAAACAAACATGCGTCATGGATTTTTTTGCTTCTAATTTCTATTGCAGACGTGACAAAAAAAGATAAATTAGTAAAGAAATTTAAATTGTCATTGCAACGGCAATTTCGCACTGTAAGCACAAAAGTTTACATTATCCCTAGTTTTGTAGTTATTGTTCTGAGCATAAAACATGATAAAGGTGGGAAAATGTCATTCTTATCAGCGATAGCTCTGTCCTTTGCCCGTGAAGTTGTTTTATGAAAGCAAAGGAAATGTTGCAACTGCACTAGGAGAGTTTCGTCGACTTGAAAATTTACGCAAAGGACCAGGAGGTACTAAAACATGTTCGAAAATTTTGTTGTACACCAAGTGCAACAGTGCTAATGTCTTGAATAATTCAATTACTTTTATGCAAGATGAAGCACTTCCGGACATTGGACTCTGTGTACAGCAGTTTCTTCTGCAGTATTTTACTAATGATAATGTAATTAGTCGCACGTTTCCGGGAAACATCTCGTTCTACATATTTTAATCACTGTGATTTTTGACTTTGAGGATACTTAAAATATCTTGTTTATCATGGACGACGTCTAGTAACCTTGGCAGATTTGAAAGACAGTATCACTCTGCATGTGAGAAGCATCTCAATCGACCAATTACGCTCGTCAGTTGAACAAGCTGTCCACAGAATGCAGATTTTACATCTTGAAGAAGAGAACCGCATTGAGCAGTTTCCCCAGCATCGATAAGGTCCTTGTGATTGAATGTTTAATACATTCGAATAAAATATGTTAGAAAAGTGTATTTTGTGTCTTTTCAGGATCTTTCCTGTTGTACATCGCCATCTATCGGTGCTTCTGGAATTATTTTTTCGCGCAATCCTTTACCCCATATCTTGAATAGTATATTCAGCAATTTTGGAGCCTTTACACTGATTAGTTTGCTGTATAAAGAGCTCAGAGGTGTTTTAATTTTGATCATATTGTATTTTAGGTAGATTTAGTAGTTATTGAATAAAAATCACTAACAATTTAATGGGAAAAATCAAATATTGCCTTTTTGATATTATTGTCGACTTGAGTAGAAATTTAATATTACTAAAATGTCTCTGCTTTTCAACGAAAGATCTTAATTTTGCTTCAACGATTTTTCGGTCTGTAATATGAAATTTTTCTATATTCAATTATATAATATGGAAAATGAAATAATTTTCGACATTTAAAGCATCAAAACAAACTGTGAACTATAATGTTTGAGTAAATAAGAAATGCATCTGCTGAAATGTTTTCAACTAGTAGCTTTATTAGCGCAAATTAATGGTTGCTAATAATTTCAATGAAACATTTGGCATAACTTTATCTTAACGGCTTCACTAGGAAAATAATATTGATCTTTAATGTATGATAGGAATATAATAAATACGATTTTTGGAACCGTATGTTGTTGTTGTCATTTTGTTATGCACTTTTTCTATTTTTCTGTCAGAAACATTACATATTCAATTGAATTTCAGGAAAGATCAACAATTGCAACATGCAAACATGAACATTTCATATAATATCATTCTTACATGATTCTGAAGTTAAGTCTTAATTTTAAACATAATGAAATTTCAAAAATTTTATTAAAATGAATCTTATAGTTAAATCTATTTTAATGAAAAAATAAGCAGCAGCAGCATATAATGATCATGGTTGGTTGGGTTTCTCTATCTTGGATATCATGATCATGAGCAACAAAAAATGACCCAGGATGTATAAGCCACCTATAATTTAAAATAATATTAAAAATCAGCTTAAAATAGACAACTGTGCAACAATTAAGTGGTATCATAGGTATTATTTTGAAATTTAAAATATTGTGGAACCCAGTTTTGTCCTCCATTACTTAAATAGCCAAGGAAGGCACCAAAACTTATTTAAATTCATTAAATTCTTCATTAAAGTATTTAAATAGTCTCATTGAGGAGTACATTTCCGCTTTCCAAAGCATATTTCAGTGTCGAATTTCTTACTGTTCGTTCTAATGGTCTGTTTTATGAAGCACTAAAACAAATAGCTACACAGAGAGAGAGAGAGTGAAAGAGAAACAGATATTTTTTTTATTAAGTGTAGTAAATTTAAAAAAGAATTATTCATTTATAAATGCCAAAAAATATTATAAATATCAAATTTATAAATAACAAAATTAATTATGATATACAAGATGATGATCAAAAGTAATCTAGAACTTTCATTTCTCTTCCAAGGTTTTCATAAACTCATCTATGTATGAGGAATAAGGCAGTGGTTCGTCTTTAAGGCAAATCAACAAAAGTAGTTAATCGATATTCGAAAAGCACAAAGCAGTTTCGAATATTCTGTAATAAAGCTGTCATCCTCTTTCCTTTCGCATAAAATTCTGAACCTTGCGCTAGTCCATGATTGCCTTGCGCTGGCGAACAATAATGATGGAATAATGATTTTTTAGATGGATTTCAGACTTTTACTGAATATATTGTTCAATATTTCAACATTAAATTCTGGTACGGTGTTACTACTATGTATTCGAAAATGAAATATCAATTTTGGAAGCCTTTTACGAGACTGATTGAAACAAAATTTGACATAGAATTACAATTGTAGTCCCAGGATTAGTCCGTATTAGTTTTCTTTATTTAAATCAATGCGTTTTTGGGTTATTGCATGAAAATATACAGACCGAATCATGACTAATACTTTGATTCATAACAATGTAGTTTCAAAATTGTGCTTCTGCATCAAGATTTAGGTTCAATCATTCATTAAAAAGAAATTCAATTTTTCTACCCGATTATCGTTATTATACGACAAAGCTTAATATGAAGCACATTATATGAGGGAATCGAATGAATCACTTGGCTTTGTTTTTGCATTTTGAATTGCATTGAAGTGTTCTTTTTTATAACTAGTTATCCTGAATTATATTAATAATTTCGAATTATATATTTTTTACTTTTAAAGTCTGATATTAAGTCAGTGCCATTTGTGGGTTTCTGAAATTTACAATAACGTTAGTTTCAAAATCTTCTTAAAAGAGGATTCGGAAGTCCCTATGAGTTCTCTCACACGTACCACAACTTAAAATGTGTTGTGCGTTTTCGTCGTATAACTTACATCTGAACAAAACGAAGTCGTATTATTTTTAAAAGTTTAAATTGGCTGAATGAAAATATCTAATTGATTCTAACTACTAGAACCACCAACTCGACATAATTAACATTCTGAACCCACCATCCTCAATGCAAACACATAAACTTAACGACACAATGTTTTCTTTGATTGCTCACCATAAAAACGCCTTCACCCTTTCTGTCGACTGAACCCTAATCCAGCCGAGATAATAAATCCACCTTCCGCATTTAACGATCGCACTACTCTCCAGTTTATAGACTGACGAAGCCGAGCGAAACATTTTTTTCTCCGCGGGAATTTCCACCATTGTTTGTTTTCTTTCATGTGAGGGAATCTTGGATTTTGCGGTATTATGACTCGTCCCTCTATTGTTTTACGAGGAATAACTGCGGTTTCGGTCTACCTTTTATGATTCAGAGAATGCGAAGGCAAAAGTGATTCATTTGATTGTTTCCCCAGAGTGTTGTATTTTTGGATTTCCTTCCATTTATGATATAGAAGTAGCACCAAGTATATGCAAATGAAGTACACATCTTACGTATGCAAAATGAGGTAATTGATCGTTTCGTTTTGATTCAACGTTAAAGTTTTATTCGGATGGATTAATGAAATTGAAAGGCACTGGCCCTGACTCAATCTGTACTTAATCATCCACACTTCTATGCTTGAAAAATCAAATTATTTTACAATGAATAGTACAGAATATTCCAAAGTCCTGAACTATTAAACTGTGTTTTACATCTTTATTTTAATCTTTAAAAGATGGGATAGTTTCCCCTATAACCATGCTGAATCTCGGAAGTTTGCATTTCCAGTCCATTTTCCATTAATTCTTCAGTTTAATCTATGATTTATTGTGCCTGGGATTGATATATCCCGCATTATAAGTGCTGTAGTTCCAACAGAAGTTTTTTGCTGTCACTAAATAAAAAGGTTGTTTGACAAATTTGATGAATTGATTTTAATATGAATGAAACACTGTGTGTCACTTTCAACATTCCATGTATATATGCAGGGGAATGGTCGGAGGCAATAATCACGATTATTAAATTATAAATATTTAATTGATATAAAAGATTGCACAGGTTTGGAGTTAGGAAATTAAATGAAAATAAAAATAAAGTAAAAATGTTCGAAGATAAAACTAATATTCATCGTTGATATTAAGTTACAGTTCGTTACATTCATTAAAATTCTTTCTAAGAAATAACTTTAATGAGGTGTTCTCTACGTCGTTCGTCGTATTCTATCGAGTCTGCATCCAACTCTCTAACTCTGGTACATTCAGTCTAACTCTTGCAGAGTCCGTCAGTGGCGCTGGTGCGTAGGAACAGCTCTCTAATCAGGAAGTCTGTCTAGTATTATATATACTCGCTTTCTTGAAATATTTGGAATAATCTGCTTTCAAATCCTACTGAATTTTCTGAAGGAGTGTATTCTGAGCCAATACTAGTAGATTTAAATATGGGCCTCTTATTCTAGGAAGCCGTGGAAGACCAACAGACATAATACATGTTTTAAAGGTTAATATTCCCATAGGTAAGAACCTATAAAAATGTTTTAAAGGCTAATATTCCCATAGGTTCTTACCTATGAGAATATTAGCCTTTAAAACATTTATTATGCCGTTGAAATTTATTAGATAGATAGTGGAATTTATTATGCATTTCATTTCGAATAAAGCACAGATATCTAATACAATAATTAGTATGATGTTTGATACTGTATGAAGGAAATTTGAATTTCAATCAAACCTTTATATTAGTTATGCAAAGCTCGTACTTTTATTGCTGCTATATTTGGAATAATTTGATTCCCGGCCCAACTGAGTGCGCTAGATACCTGTACTAGCAATGGTAACTCCATCATCCATATTTTTATGACTAACAATCTTGGATATTTGGCTCTTTTAATATTGATTTCCCACATACCTTTGAGGCCGCCGTAGCCATGGTGGTAAGGTCTGGGCTTCGGAACAAGGTTTCAAGTTCGAGACCCTATTTCACCTGAAGCTGTCGTGTAGGTGGGTCTGGTGCACGTTAAACATCCTTCCACTGGTGTGGTGTGGAGAGAGGGGTGCCAGCTCAGGTGTCGTCCTCGTCATCTGATTGCTGTTTAAAATTACGAGGGCCGTCCCAAAATAGCACTAGTTTTGCTTTAAAACGGGACATAAGTGTAACTAAACTGCCCAGATCCCTTGTTCTCCTACTGGCTCGAAATCATTTGCGATTCTGCGTAGCACAAAATTGTTTTGTGTATGGTCATACTAAATAGTTGCATATATGCATTTCCAAATTTCTTTGTTCTCCGATCGTGATTTTCTGGTCATCAAATCAGATTGTTCGGTGGGACAGAACGTTATTGCCCCGTGTGAAAAAGATTGGATATGGGATGGTTTTATTTCTTTTATTATAATAATTAAAATTACAATTATGGCAGAGAGGTCTATCCATAAGATAAAAAAAATCCGAATGAAGAAATAGCACATTATATAAATTGTTTTGCGTGAAATTATTTCGTTTTGCTATCTTTGAGTTCACGAAATCTTAAAAGTAATTCCTTCATTATTATTTCAGTTTGTTCTCGATTTTTCTTCTGTTTAGAATGCAAAAATCACATTCGAATCTCACAAACGGTTCCACTTCAGGCGGAAACTTTTTTCTTCCTCAAAATTCTAATTTGTACAGATGAATGTAAAAAAATAAGCATCAATCCTCATTGTCATCGCTTTTCCAAAAGAAAAAAAAAGCATCCATTATTCGCGTAATTGTTTCATTAATAATTTTTATAACCATTTAGTGTTATATTTTTAGATATTCTGCTGAAAAAAAAACATTATGCTGAATGGTGGCCGATGTATTTAATTAGCTTTGAGTTGCATTATGTCTTAATTCTTTGCTCTTTGACAGAATATCTACAGATACAGTGGCCACCAGATGGCGCTTTTCCTTCCTATTCGTCAGCTGCAAGACGACAGTTGAATACTGAATTCCTTGATAGGTGAATTGGTTTCTCAGGATTCATTGAATTTCCTCTTACATCATTTGATCTAATGTTTTTGGATTTTATTGAGGGAGTTGCATACGTTCATCTGTGTACAACACGATCCCTATCCATCTGCGTACAACACTGATGTAGCTGATCTTTTTAGACGAATTCAGGAAGTATGTCCCAATGACTCCAAATGATAAATTGAATTGCTTACACGCAAGTATTGATAAGTGAATGAATTTTTGTATAAATATCGAAGGTGTACATTTTCAACAAGTTTCTTACTCGCTTTAATTATGTATTATCTGACCATTTTTCAAAATCTATTAAAATTTAATAAATGAATCATTATACAAATGATTAATGTATGAGTATCATTATACAAATAATTAATGTATGAGTATCATTATACAAATGTATGAGTATCATTATTTGTATAATGTATCATTATACAAATG
>JAPMOR010029689.1:798376-816542 GCA_026543865.1 Argiope aurantia
GCATATCCTTTTACGTCTTACATCTTAGTGAGACATAATTGTCAAAAAGTGGTCGTCTCATGAAACTGAAACGAACAGTAAGTATGGAAGAAATTACTATAAATCCACTTCCCTATTTCCTAGACAACGACTTCAGCGGGGTCATGTGGTTTGTCACCACACTGGTCCACGGTACGAAACTTTCTCTAACCTTTTTGAAGTTGTATCCATACAATACACATGTAGTAAAAACAAATGCCTCAAAACAGGAACAATTTTGCCTACCGTTTTCTGGCCAGAAATGTCACTGATACTGGCCTTGGAACATTTTATGGTCTCATGAAGCATATTTTACTCTAGTGGGAGATCATCTCGTCACCATGGAGGGTACACATATAGGTGGGGGATCTGAATTCTCCCATCGATGACGGGACATACTTGGTTCGGGTAGAGTTGTACCGTGGCCGGTGATGGCCCTTAGGGCTTAACCACAGTTCCCGCCAGTGTTGTTGTTGCAGCGTTCCGGTCATTCAGCCTTATGGTTTAAATCCGTGTGCCTTCGTGGCAGGCCGCAGAGTCAGATGGTTGACTTACTCTAGAGAGAGCGGTGAATACTTAGAACATGGGATTCATTTTGATGAGAACATTCTTCAAAGATCTAAAATGTATCCATCTCGGGTACCCGTTACTTCGATTTTTTACGTTAAAAGTTTATTTCTGTCTTACATGAACGTAAATATTTACGGATTGTTATCTTCATGCAAATCAGTGCTTATCTTCACAAGACGAGGGAATTGATTCTTGCCTACTTCGGATATAATCAGATGATTTCGGTACATTTTCTAGCTGCCTGACATCCTCGTTCTCCAGATTTGAATGCCTGTGATTTCTTATTGTAAGGATTCTCAAAAGAAAATGTCTATGAAAAAAAAAATAAAGGTACCGCGTTTGCGTGAACTGAAAGCTAGAATAACACTTCGTGCTGCTGCAATTCCTTAAGAAACACTTTGAACTACTATTGAACACGCTGTTGGAAGATTGGAATGTTGTTGTTTCTGATGGCACTTGCCATGGACAAGCCACGATGATCGAAGTCAGCGATTTTAAGCCAAAAGAGAGCGCCTTTTGTTTTTCAGTAGCACCAACTAGGGTCAAGAGTACGATTTTGCTACTCACGCATCACATTTGATTACACAACCTCTTTTTACGGGGGAGGGGAGGCACATTCACACATCTCACAGATAGAATAGATGAAGGACAACTATGTCCGAGGCGGGACTCTAACCCAGAACGCCCAGATCAAGCGGAAGACGCGCTAACCCTATGCTAGGACGCCGGCTTGGAATGAGTTATTGACCTAAAGAATTGCACATTGAAAAATGATGTGATTAAATAAAGTTTTGTTTCAAATTGCGTTTTATTTCTTTATGCTTCATTCCTACCCCCCCCCCCCTCCCGCGCTGAATGAAACTCAATTTGTTAGTTTTTATGACATTTTTCTTTTCACCATGCTCCAAATAATATAATAATAGTTTCCAATAAATTAAATTATATAAATCAGAACGTTCTCAACATATCTCAGATTAGGGCCATGTTAATTATAAATATACTGTATAAGTGATATAGATATTTTTGAAAATATATGTTTCTATTCATATTTAGGTATGGGCTCATTACTTTTAGTGTCAATTATAGTATTCTTTTACAATTATTAAAAAATTGTAAGAAACTTTTAAGGATCAGAAAATCTTAACATCTTTTTTTTTCCCATAATTAACTCAAAAGATGAGAATTTGATTGCATTGTATTACAGGCTTTGCCATGAGAATCTCAAGCTTACGGGTTCAATCCTCAATTTCAATAAAGATTCAATGTGTATATAGATGCAAATTACGTTAAAATGTCGAGAGAAAAATTTTGTCACTTGATGTGGTGCGAAAATTTAAAAACTCTGATTCCGTTACTGGTGCCATTTTTTTTCATCTAATCACTGTTCAAACTAAGGAAAGTGTGCTAAAAACAGTTTTTTCTCCTATTTAAATTATCATTCATTTTCAATGTTTTAACCTAAAGGAATACCTCATCGCCTTTCGAATTTCAAACATAAATATTTTCTCTCAATACTCATTTATGGATCTCGTGTTGAAGACTACTCTCGAAGAAGTAGATCTCCTTTCTAAAAATGTGCCATACCCTAGGCATTTCTTTTTGTGAAATAACTCGAATTCCAAAAATATTCGGCCATATTTGAATCCGAAATATTGAAAAGTTCCATTTTTAAGCAAATTTAATAAACTCAGCATAAACCACATTTTATGAATGTAATATGTGATTTACACTTTCATCGCCAATTTTGTATTTGTATCGTCAAATTTTATGCAATTCCATCAAATGAATACCGAGAGAATGTTTCAGTATTTTCACTGAAAAGAATGAAATTTTGGTTTTGTACAAGTTGTGACCTTTTTTCTTGAATACAGGGAGAAAATTATAGGAAACCTAATATAAATTTTTTTTAATGATTCATGAAGTAATTTAAGAAACTAATTAAAAAATGATGGAAATAAAAAAAAAGTTTTTAAAAGCTTTTATATTTGCATGGAAAGGTAACTATAGTCTTTATAAAAACATGAAAAGAAGTTGTGAAACTATAAGACTCTCAAAATAAAAAACCAAAAAAATAAATTATAAAAAAATTATAAAAATAAAAATCTCTAATTAACCATAAAAAAACTAAACATTTATTAAAAATGATTAAATTCGAACTTATAATACTTTTTACGATTTGTTTCAACAATTGTATTTCTTATAAATGTTTTGTCTTGAGTTTTACAAAATTGAAAGCAAAACATATTAAAATATTTTGAGTGATTTTTTATTCAAGCAGTTTAATAAGATTTTTAAATTAAATAATCAATTTTTTAAAATTAAATTAAATATTCTATATAATTTCTTCTTTTCATTCATTAAAGAAAACTTTAATCTTCAATGCAGAGAAGATCAGATTACTTCTTAGGAAAGCCTTCAAAGGATTTTTCTGCCAGACGATCGAATCGAGACTAATAAACAGCTTTTTAATTAATTCGAAACAAATATTGATGGATTAAGCCATCATAAAAACTGAAATGATCTGAAAGATTAGTCGTATGAAATCGAAAACTAAAAATCCGTATTCGGAAAATTGCTGCACAGAGAAAATAGCATTAGTTGTCGGAAGACATTAAAGTTATCTTTAGAAGATTGATCAGAAAGAAGTCATATTCCTAATTATAAAAGGGAAAGTTATTATCTAGGAAAATCTAGAAGAAGTAAATTGTATTTATTATATTTGATGAATTAAATGAAAGATCCTTGAAATCGGTAAGAGTGTTATTTTATCATACACATAATTCTCGTCAATATTATATGGCCTTTGGAGATCTATCGATAGACAAGAATATAAGTAATAGAAATGGGAATAAATCTTTCGATATAAAAAAATCATTTTTTGTTACACCTGTCAAGTCAATAAATGTTTATGAATATATTGCATACATTCAAACTATTTCATTTGATTTATCACCATAAGTATTATTTCACATGCACATAATTCTCATCAATATTATATGGCGTATGGAGATCTATCAAAAAACAAGAATATTAGTAATAGAAAAGGTAATCTTTTGATATAAAAAAATTATTTTTTGTTATATAATGTGAAGTAAAAAAATTTTTATGAATACATTGCACACGTGCAAACTATTTCATTTGATTTATTTTACTAACTTTGTTTTATTTTACTAACTTTGTCATACGCTTAATTCTCGTCAATATTATATGGCCTTTGGAGATTTTCGAGAAACAAGGATATTAGTAATAGAAATTGAAATCTTTCAATATAAAAAAAAATCCTTTTTTGGTATACCTGTGAATTAAAAAATAAATACATTGTACATGTTCTAATTATTTCATTCGATATAATATATTCATGCGTTGTGACGGTTTTCCTCCCCCCCCCCCAATTTTTTAAATTAGATATTTCAGTATCAAATATTATTTTGCAGATTTAATATCAAAGGAATTCAAATTTATTCTTCAATTACAGATTTACTTCATTTTTCAATAGACATTTCCTCGAATTATTTGAATAGTAATGTCATAGGCTCATTTTAAAATATTAATACCTGACACGATAAGCTGATAGACCATACAAAGTCAGTTTTTCCAATTATAATTAAAACTATGACATACATTATGCATGCAAAAATAAGTTTAATGTCATCAAAATTCAGTTTCAGAAAAGTGTGTTGAACATGACGCATTTTAAAATATGAAGAATGTGATTAAACTTCATTCTGAAAAATTATTATGTGCATAATTCTTTTTAAAATATGAATAAAATCATTAAACTCCATTTTGAGAATACTGTTAAATGTGTCATGTTAAGCGCATGACACATTTTAATTAATGAATGTCATTAAATTTCATTTTGAGAAACTGCTATGTACAGGATCCATTTTAAAATATAAGAACTACAAAAAGCATTATTTTGAAAAAAAAAAGTGTTATGTGCCTGACGCATTTTAATATATGAATAACTTCATTAAACATTTTGAGAAAGCTGTGATTGAAATGATACATTTTAAATTTCATTTTGGAAAAATGGTTATGCACATGACACATTTTAAAATTTAGAGAACTTTATTAAACTTTATTTCAATAAATATACACGCCATATTTTAAAATATGAAAAATATCATCGAACTTCATTTTTAGAGATCTGTGTTGCACATGATGAATTTTAAAATATTAATTGCCATTAAACTTCATTTTGAGACAATTGTGATACGCATGATGCAGTTTAAAATATAAATAATGAAGCATATTCATGCAAATTAATCTTTTTCAAGAATGATAATAATATATTAAGATTATTTATATATGAATCTAGATTATAAATAAACCTGCTTTTACTAAAAGAAAAAAAAAGATATCTTTAATATTCAGTACCGAAAAGATTGTTGGTACTTCTCTGACTCTAAGATGATTAAATCACAACAAATTCGTTTCGATGTTCTTATATTTTCAACGGTCATTGCACATTTAAATTTTATATCATAACAAGTTAAAATTTCAAAAAAAATGAGTAATCTTTATTTCAATTTGCAAGTATGAAAATGTTTTTTTTAATATAATACTCATTTGAATAGATTTTCATCTATGAATATGTGACTAAAAAACTGTGCATTTTCTGTAATAAATAAACTAAAACATAGAAAAAAATATTTGATGTATGATAACGAATCTCAGTTCCTTACTTTCAGATTTCTCAGTAACATAAATATTCTCTCATTCCGCTTTTGTCACAAAATAACAAACATTACATTCATTTTCTGTCATATTCTATATCGGCAACTCTTATTATAATTTCTAAGAATGAGCGGATGTTTTTATTGTTAACTTCAGTTTTTTGTTATTGGTTTTCATTCCATAAGCATTATTAAGGAAACATTTTCTTTTTTATTCAGTATATTATAGTCAACATTGCTTGGAGTTATTTTTTTTATTTTTTTAAATAGTTAAGGAAGAATTCCATAGGGAGCATAAATTTATTCTTTGAATAGTTATGATGTGAATATGTGTATAGTTAGTGATTAATAATTCTACTGAATATTAATTATATAATAAATTGTTAGAAAAATAACTATTGTTTTGCAGCATAAGCATTTTATTTTTTCCTCTATGTTCAATAATAAAATAAATTTTGAATTAAATAGTCACAGCATTTGTTGCTGAGAATATTTTTCAAAGCATATATCTTATTAGTAACCGTCTAGAGTAAGTAAAAAGCTATCGAAAATAATTTTTTAAATGCGCTTTTATTATTGTGTCAAGTCCTCTTTTATTTTTATTTATTTATAAATCTTTCACTTATTATTAAAAATAGATGAAAATTTAATTATAATCTATTAAAATATTATTAATAGATAATAGATTAATATCTATTTTAGATAGCCAATTAATATCTAAAAATTAAAATTATCTATTAAAAATAGATGAAAATTAGCTAGTTAACCTTCATTAAATTAATTCATTAAATGAAAATTATTGCGAAAAATATTCCAAATGTGCTTTTTAATTGAGAATATATAACTACATATACTTTCATAGCTCTAGCACATCAGAGAATAAAAGTTTATTAGATAATTCTATCCTTACAAATATGAAAAAAAAATTAAATTAAATAAGGGTTTTAAAAAGAAAACAGTAGCCCTTTTTATTTAAATATATACTCAACAATTTTAAATGAATAGTTAATGGTAGTTATACGATGTGTCTGTCTTGAATTAACGTTATCGGATGACCTGAGTTAATTAGTAAGGTCCAGACTTCTAATAATTGCCCAATTTTCAAAAAGTTTTTTGTAATGAATAATTTTTCCTAAAATGTAATTATAAACAAAGAATGCGTGCGTTAAAATGATTATTATTGAATTCATTTTTTCTTGAAAAACTGTTTAAAAAGGATTGATTATAAAAGTGGAGTTATAGGCAATTTTCTTTCCTTTGTTTGTACAAAAAAGGAGTGCACAATTTTCTGTACAAAAAAATATAGTTCCGGAAAACGTCTGCTTGTTGTATAAGGAAAAATGTCCGATACGCTGGAAGACGAAAATTTATTCAATTTATTTTACGAATATTTTAGAAAACTTAAAACACAAATAAATAAAAAAAAAAAACAGGATGGGCACACAGGAGATCAACAGAAAATCTTGCAGAAACTAGCAACAAATCTTTAATTGTTTCACAATACAATCAAAAATGTTCATCTTCTGTATCTTGTAAATACGATGAACACTACAAAAGTAGAATTCAATCGACATACTCACTTCCACCCATCAACTTTATTTAGGCCATCCAATAAGAAATTGAATATTCAAAAAAAACAACAACATTTGCACTGCTCTTGATAGAGATATCGCCATAGTTCGTGTATTTTCTATAACCATAATTTATATCGCAAAAACTACGTAATTTATCATCAGTTCTTCCATTGGTCGTTAAGACTGGTGATCATTGACTAGGCATCAATAATATATGTAAACGTCTTTCTTAATTTAGGGAACGCACATTATAAGAAAGCTGTATTAAAGATATGCGAGAGTATAGTACTGGAATAAAGCTAGTTTGATTATTTTTTCCGGATCAAAAAGTGTTCTAAATTTGGATTTACTATATAATACTGCCTCATTTTTAAAAGAAATTTAATAAATTGGACATGTTTCATGTTTTTAAAAAAGAATATTTTAATCGATTTTAAATTGTTTGGTTATTCCTAAAACTTTGCATAGTTCTGTGTCTTGTACATCAATAAAATATTTCAGTATTCTGATATCTATTAAAAATAATTAAATTTTAGCAATACGCAAGTGTTGCCATCTGTTAGTAAATTTGGGAGTAAAATGTTTGCATTTCTGCATAATATGTCTAAAAGTGATTCATGAAGAATATAGATTTTTTCATTGTATGCAAAAGTAGTTTTTATTGAGGAATGAAACTGTAAGCACGTAAAAAATTAAAAACAACGCTATATAAAGAACGAAATCATTATAAATATCATATTAAAAAGTAATTAAATATACTCTAAAAATTAAAATTATATTTAAATAATAATTAAATTCGAATTCACAATATCACGATTATTTGGTTCAACAATAATATTTAAGGTAAAAATTATTCTTCTACTGTACACCACATTGAATTATAAATGTTTAAAAATTATCTTTTTTTTTCGTTAAATTTAAATGCTTATTTAATTGATTTCCAAAAGATAAAATAAAATTATTTAATAATTAACATTTTATTGAAGAAAAAGCAGTAATATATATTTCTCAGAATAATCTGATCTTTTGAAAAAAAAATCAAATATTCTATTTCCTTTTTTCCATTCATTAAGAGAAATTTTTATCTTTCGAGTAAAGAAGATCTAATTATTACTTAGGATAAAACTTCAAAGAATTTTTCAATTAGAAAATTAAATAGAGACAAATAATCAGCTTTCAAATAACTGGAAACAAATATCGATGGGTTAGGGTTTCATGTCGATGATACAAAGGATTAGTTGTGTGAGATCTAAAATTAAAAAGAAACGCATTCGTAAATTTTTCGTGTCGAGAAATTAATTAATTTATTGTTGCAAAATTATCACAGGAACTCATTTTTCGAATTATAAAGAATATATATATGCAGGATGTTGCTGAATTCGACCGACAAATTCAGAGGGGTGATAGTAGTCATCAAACGGATAAAGAATCACCATACAACATGGGGTTCTAAAAGTCGTTTAGGGGTGAAAATCTCAAAAATAGAGGGAGTCGGAAAACTGTTGAAACTGTAAAAAAGTAATAAAAAAAAATAACAAATGGTGTTTTAATTGTGATTTTTTTAAAGTGAAAGCAGATTCTTGAAGGCTATTTTTCATGTAAGTAACATGCCGATTTGATGAACCAGGGAGTCGTAAATTATTAAAAACGAAAAAGTAGCTTAGAACCCTTGTTTATCCATCTTCTTTAACTGGCAATCTTCAGGATTATAGGTACAGAAACACGAAGCATTGCTAAGGCTATTTGGTCTTAGAGGTATATCTATCGGAAACGTATTCAAACGATTGTGTGTTCAAGTGAAGAGAGTAGTATTTCAAATCTGATCTTCCAGGCTTAGCTTTTTATGATGAATCAATGTGTCTACATTATTAATAGTTCACTTGTAATTCACCATTTCCATATAGCCTTTAAAAAAAAACTCTACTCATCACTATCTCACCTCTACCGACGATGATGAAGTTGCGTCCGCGTTACAAGGAAAGAGGGGTGCAGTAGCTTCTGAAGGTGAAGTCCCCTGAACACTCGAGGGCAGAAGTCTGACTTCTAACTCACATGAAGGACACTATGAGCTTGCACAACCCCTTTTTAGAGCGAGGGGGGGGAGCTCTTTTACTCACCTCACAGATATAACACAGGATAAAGAACAACCACAACCGAACCAGGACTCGAGCCCGGAAAGCCTGGATCACGGGGAAGGCACGCTACTCCTAGGCCAGGACGCCTGCTCTCCAATGTCATAATACTTTTTTAAAAAGACATAATTCACTTTTTCCCTCTCATATTTGTTCATTTCCTCTAATTAGAAATCTTCATGATTATATGTAATTGAGCATGCAGTAGTGTTATAGTAGTCGATAGTCGAAAGAGGCCAATCAAGAGTTCCATAAATGCATTCAAAGGATTGTATGTTCTAATGTAGAACGCTGAATTCCAATTCTGATTCTCTCCTCCTAGAAATTTAATCTAATTCAGTATGTTTACACTATTAACGTTTCTTTCAGAATTCACCATTTTCTTATGACTTTATAAAGAAAATGTTCTAGTATAATATTCTGGAAATTTAGTGATAAAATATGTGGCTTTATTTTTCAAATTCAATTTTACTTGATTTTGTATGGATATTTACTCAAATTATTTAAGTAAAAATGATTTTGTGTCACTAGAAAATAAAAATGAACTGCCTAAATAATATATTTATCCAAACACTTGTCATTGTAAGATAATATAACATGCAAAGTTAGTTTTTTAATCGTAAATAAAATTAAGATGCATTTTAAAATATGGAAAAGTTTACTAGACTTCATTTTGAGAAAATTGTAATACTTTGATGCCATTTAAGATAAATAATAACGCATATTCATGGAAATCAATCATTTTTAAGAATGATAATGTCTTAGGATTGTTTATATAATAATCTAAAAGAATAGAACATGCCTTTACGGACAGAACGAAATTAGATACACCAAACATTCAATTTCGGATAGATTTTTGGTATTTGTCTGGAAGCTAAAAAATAATTCAATCACAACAAATGTTTTTCAGTTTTATTATATTTTCAACGGCAATTACGCATTTAAATTTTATATCAAAACATTTTAAAATGTTCAAAAATGAAAAATCTTCATTTCAATTAAAATAAATTTTAATATTATACACATTTGAATATATTTTTAACTATGAATAAATGACTACAAACGTTTTGCATTTTAAATAATAAATAAATTAAATCATTGAAAAGAAATATTTGATGCACGATAAAGAATCTCTGTTCCATGCTTTCGGACTTCACACTGTTAAAAATATTCACACATTCCGCTTTTGTCTCAAAAATAACAAACATTAATATTTTACTTTCTGCCATCTTCTATATTCGCAGCTGTTATTACAACTTCCGAGAATGAGCAGATGTTTTTATTCTTGGCTGCAGTTTTTTTATATTGATTTCCATTCCATAAACATTAGTTGAGAATATATTTTTATTCGATATATTAAAGTCAACAATGCTTTGAGTCATTCTTTTATTTTATGAATATATAAAGAAGAATTCCATATAGAACATAAATGTATTCCTTGAATAGTTATGATGTGAATATGTGTATAGTTAGTGAATAATAATTCTCTTGAATATTAATTATATAATAAGTTATTAGGAAAATATTGGGTTGTTCGGAATGTAATTTCTTTTTTTCCCGACAGAGGATTTAATTGTATTTTTTTTGCACCCAACTTCACATCTAAGCCGTATAATTTTTAAATGCTTTGAGAGCGCATATAGCAAGGCTTGTGTGCGAAAAATTCCAATTAATTCTACGCAGTAGTTTTTGGTTGGTGCCCTTGTAAATATGGAGAGCGATAAGCAGCATTTTCGACATATCTTACTGTTTTACTACAGAAAGGGTAAAAATATTGTTCAAACCAGAAAGAAATGGACCGATGTGTATGAGGAAGGTGTGTTGACAGTACGCCAGTGCCAGAAGTTCGCTAAATTTTTTAGACGGTAAAACCTTCACCTCAAATGAGGAGGTGAAAAACCACCTCGATGTGTTTTTTTGGCAGCAAAGACCAAAAATTTTATGAGCGTGGAATGATTCTACTACCAGAAAGATGGCAAAAGGTGTTGGACCAGAACGGCCAATATATAATTTAATAAAGTATTTGTTTATTATACGAAAACTGTCTTTCATTTCCACACACACACACACACACACACACACAAAAAAAAAAAACGAAATTACTTTCCGAACGACCCAATAATTATTGTTTTGTAGCATAAACATTTATTTTCTCTATGTTGAAGAATAAAAAGAATTCAGAATTAAATATTCATATCTTTTTCTGCTAAAAATATTTTTCAAATGTTATGTTTGAGTAGCAGCTGTCTATAGTATGTGAAAAATAATCAAAATCTATTTTTGTATTTGTATATGTGTTTTGATTTTGTGCAATAAAAATAAAGTTTAAAAAATATTTTTCCCGATTTTTTTTATATATTTTTTTTCCCAAATTCAATAAATCCCCAGTTTTTAAAGAAAAAAATATTTAGGAACTGAATACTTTTTTTCTAAAATTTATTTATAAGCAAAGAATACATATTTTAAAATGATTTAATTGAATTAATTATTTTTGAAAAACTGTTTAATAAAGATTGATCGAAACAGTGCAATTAAAGAGAATTTCTTTCTCTTACTTTTACTGCCTAAAAAATATAGTTACGGAAAACGCCCGCTCGGTGTATGGTGAAAATTGTCAGACGTGCTAGATAGTGGACGATGACTATTTTTTCGATGATTATTTTAGAAAACTTAGAGTACAGATAAAAAATAACTATATGTTCTCACAAAAGATCAATAGAAGAACTTGTAAAAACTAGCAACAAATCGTTAATTGTTCCACAGTACAATTAACAATGCTGTTAATTGTAATGCTGTTGTAATGCTGTTCATTGTAATGCCACGTCACTCTTGTAAATATGATGAACGCTACAAAACATAATTCAATAATTTCACTAGCTTCCTTTTATCAAGCTTATATAGGTTCTCCATTAGGACATTGAATATTCCAGAAGGACAATCGAGTAGTAGCCCTTGATAAAAATATCGCTATAATTCATGTATTTCCTATAAACATAATTTTTATAAAAAAAATTCATAATTCATCGTCAATTGTTTACAGGGTCCCCAAGATTGTCTTACAGGGTCTCCAAGATTGTTGGTAATTGAATTGGCATTAATAATATCTATAAATTGCTCTCTTGAGGGATGAAACGCACATTATAGGTACGCTATATTCCAAAAATGTGAGAATATGATATTAGAATAAAACTATTTCGGTTCTTTTTTTTCCGAATCAAAAAGTTTTCTAGATTCGGATTTACAATATGAGATTGTCACTTTTTACTAAAAATTGAATTTGGCATGCTTCATGTTTTAGAAAAAGTGATATTTTAATCGACTTTGACTTGCTTCGCCCTTTCCAAAATAGTTATATAGTTTTCCGTAATAAATACCAAAACATATTACAGTATTCCGATCTCTGTTGTTGTTGTTTTAGATGGCACTGACAAACCCGCTGATTTCGAATTCAGCGATTTTAAGCCGAGAGAGGGCGTCTTTTGTTTTAATAGCGCCAACTAGGGACAAGAGTACGATCTTACTACTCCTGCAACCCATTCGCTTGCACAGCCCCTTTTTACACGGGGGGGCGCATTTACTCATCACACAGATAAAAAAGATGAAGAACAACCATGCCCAAACGCGGACTCGAACCCAGGACGCCCAGATCACGGGGAAGACGTGCTACCCCAATGCCAGGACGCCGGCATTCTGAACTCTATTAAGTACAATTACATTTTAGCACTATACCAGTTGCCATCTGTTAGTGAATTTGCAAGAAATATATTTGCAACATTTTATAATGTTTAAAAAAATATAATTCTCTAAATAGTTTAAGAGAAAAACATTAGAAAATAATGATAATAAATATATTTTAAGAAGATTTTATGTTTGCAAGCAAAAGTAGAAATTATTTAATGAAAAATGTGGAATGAAATTGTAAAAGCGTGAGGCACTAAAAATAAAATTGAAAAAAAAAATGAAATTATAATTGATATCATATTGAAGAAGTCCTCAAATATACGCTAAAAACTAAAACTATATTGAAAAAATATTAAATTCGTATTTACAATACTTTCAAGATTTTATTTCAACAATAAGTTTTATGGTAAGAAATATTTTCTAATTTACACTACATTGAATAAAAATTGTTTAAAACTTATTTCTTTATATTAATTTTAAATTCTCATTTGATGGTTTTCCAAATATTAATTAAAATTACTTAGTGATTAACATTTCAAATTTGACTTTATTGAAGCAATAATAGTAACATATTTTACTCTGTATAATCTGATCATTTTGAAAAAAGCAAATGAAACATTCCTGATACTTCCTTTTCCTCCTTCTGTAAGTGAAACTTTTATCTTTAAAGTCAAAAAGATGAATATAATCTTAAACGAAAGCTTTCAAAGAGCTTTTCAGCTAGCAGATCGAATCGAGAGAAATAATCACCTTTTCAATTAATTAGAAACAAATATCGTTAGATTAATGCTCCAAAGAAGCCGATGATCCAAAGAATTAGTTGCGTAAGATCCAAAATTTAAAAAAAAATAAAAAATAAAAAACATACTCGGAAAATTGCTTTGGAAGGAAAATAATTAATTTGTTGTAGAAACAGATACATTCGATCTTTGGAAAATTGATTGTAGGAATTAATTCCTATGTTATTCCATTTCTATTCCATTCCTTGTTACAAAAAAGACATAATTATTATTTAGTTTTAGTTTAGTTTAGTTACATTAACGTCCCGTTTATCAAAGCAACACTAACGAAACATTAGAATGGACCTCGTAATTCCGAGCCCCGGTCAGATGACGATGACGGCACCTGAGCTGGCACCCCCTCTCCAAACTTCAGCATCTTAACAGTAGTAGGACGTTTGGAAGGCAGTGCGTGCACCAGACCGTTTACACGATGTTTCTTCGGTGGAATCTGGTCTAGAAGTTGAAACCCTCTGGTTTTAAAGCCGAGACCTTACCACCAGGTCACCGCGGCTCAATTATTTTTCAGAAAAATCTAGAAGAAACAAGTTTTATTTATTCTAAGTCTAATGAATCCCACAAAATAATACATGAACAAAGAAAGATAGTTTTGCCTTCGAATTCGTCATGCCCAAGATTGCTTAACATGGAAAAAATCATATGATGTTTGGCGCTTTTTAAAAATCGGTTCATTAATGCAACCAAATATTATCTATATGATATTTCAATTATGGGGTTTTAATTTACGAATAAAGAATTACAATTTTCAGTCCCAATTGCAAAATGATACTTGCATATAGTCTGATTAGTTAGTTGATATCTACATAAGCATTTTGACCCGAATATAAGTGCATTAAATTTTACGGAAATTATTTTTAATGAGCGGCAGTTTTCATCAATTTTATATGTAATAATTAATAATAATTTTACCTCATCTAAATAATATTTCAAAATTTATCCATGCATTTTTTTTCAAAGAGGGGCCACTAGTAACAGAGAATCGATACGTAATAAACAAAATGTGTCTCTGATAAAGAATCGAAATCAAAATTCATAATCGACCAATGGAAGGTAAAAGAAAAACCTGCGAAGATAAAATTGAAATTTAAATAAGAGTTAAATGATAAATAAGTTCGCTAAGTTACAAGCCGCATCTACTCTGATTGCAGCTCTAGCGTCTATAAATTGAAAGTTTGGCTTTTTGATGAATGATGTATTTTTTTCGACTGATTGAAACCACAATTCGCCTCAAAATAAAATTGTAACCAGAAGATCATTTGCCAATTTTCTTTTGCTTTATTCATTGAGTTTTTGCATTATTTTGCATTATTTTCTTCCTTTAATTAAAAATTCAAACAGGTCTAAAATTGTCAGATGCTAAATGCATTAAATATTACTTATGCAAGTCTCTTTTTTGTGAGTTAATGCTTTTTCATGCATGTGGAAGTGCGATCCAACAGATGGTCAATTCCCAAACTTCCTCAAATTTGGCTCAAAATTTTGTTACGGATATACATTTTAAATGTTAAAAATTGTAAGAAATTATATATATATATATATATATATATATATATATATATATATATATATATATTTATGGGTGTGCCAGCCACCACACGCGCGGGGAGACTTTGGCCGGCGGGGTTCGAAGTTGCAACCCAAGGGACACGAAACCAAGAAGGCACCTGAACCAGACAACGATCACCCCTGATGCAGTGCCAAAAGTGGTATCACTCTCGAGATGGAGGACTTTGTGACCACGACAGATTTATTCGTGTGCCAGCCACCAAACACGCGGGGAGTCTTCGGCCTCCGGGGTTCGAACCCAAGGGACACGAAACCAACGCCCTACTTACCAGGTGGTTGAGTGAACAAAATGCATGAATGAAGTCCTCCCCGTAAAAAAAAGGTTGTGACGTGTGTGTAGCTAAGTCGTAATCTTGGCCCTAGATGGCGTTATTGAAAAACAATAAATGCACCCTTCGCTTAAAATTACTGAGTCAGTGGGCTTGTCCATGACAAGTGCCATTAGAAACAGCAAGGAAATTTGGTTTAATTTCAGGTGCTCAAACAGTGGAATTTATTTATCTAAATCATGACGATCTTGTGTTGACTTTCCTTGTATTCAAGCCAGCCAGACAATACCCTCTGTAAATAGCTTCCTTTAAAAAAATGATAAAAATTTCCAAATTTAATGTGACGATCACATACTGAATTTCATCTGTCTAGTTCATCATGTGTATGGATTATCAAATTCACAAAAAATAGAGTGAGGTTATTCCAAAAATGTGTTTTTAGAACGCTGGAAAGTCTGAAAAATGTAGATTTGTCAAACACATCAAGCTCGAATTTTCTGACTTTTACAATACTTTATATCTACAAGAGATATCTTAAATACATTTATATAATTAATTCCGTTTTTTTAGATATCAGAAATTAAAAATCTGATTAATGTTTTTACTAAGACTATTTAAATGCGTTAGCTAAATATTGCTTGCCAAAATTCATCAGTATTATAAAATTTATATTGAAAGAATGAAATTGCGAGAAAATTATACTGCTTATATTGAAAACAGCTACTGTATTTTTAACGAAAAGCATCTTTTACATATGAAGTAGAAACAAAAATCAATTTTTCTTCCGGTAGAATGATAGCTATATTTTTTATTGATTAAATAAATATTTTAATCAGAGATACAAATTTTCATGTAACATTTCAATTGTCTCTTATTTTCATTACAATAGATATATATAATTCTGTAACAACAGAATTATCTTTTTTTATGAAAAAAATGAAAAGAATTAAGATTCTGTAAAAAAACATGACCCTTGATTAAGTATTCAAGATCAGTAATTATAGTTAAACTTCGGGATAAGGAGAGATGCAAACATTTTTCTTATACAATTTTTTAGTGAACAAATTTTTTTAAGCTCGGTCAATAACCCCGAGGGTTGTAATAATTACAAAAACACATTTATATGCGTTGAAAACGCTCGTTACTTTTGAATACAAGCACAAAATGTCCCTCATCATATAAATGTTTCTTTTTATCTGACAGGAAGGGGCAAAGCCTCATTAAGAAATAGGAATCATTTTGATTATTGTGCCTGTGATCCTTGATAGTTTTTATCCGAAGGAAAGAAGCAAAAATGTCTTTATATACGTTGGAGTTTTAAAGAAAATGTATGAAGGATTATCTGGTTTATTTGTTACTTGTTTTATCATCAAAGTGGGTTTTTTTCCAGATAAATAAATTGCCATTTAATTACAGAAGATAAATGATAGAAATCAAATTTTCTTTTGCAAAAGTTAAAATTGAAAGAAAGATTTAACAAATTAACTTGTTAAAAATAATCGATTTAATTTCTGGACAGTTACATTTCACTTCTGTGATTAAATTAGATAACATTTCATCTTTTCTCCTTTTTCAGGTTAAGACCGCGAACGTCTGAGCTTCTGAACCGGAGGGTTTCAGGTTCGAGACTCAATCCAACGAAGAACCATCGTGTAAGCGCGTCTGATGCATGTTAAATCCGTTGGGTCAAACGTCCTCCCGCTGGTGTGGTGTGGTAACTTGGAGAGGGGGGCAGAGCCGGTCTTCTCTTTAAAGGGGCCTTGGTGCAAGAAACTATTTGGGGCCCTAAATATTTTATAAAGCAAAAAAATTACAAACACGAACATATAATATTATTGCATGTTCATTTAGCACGTGATTCTGTTTTTGCTATTAATTACTTCTAGAAAATGAAGTTTCTTCTTCGATTCTTAGTAGCAAATGCATTTAAATTTTCTGGGCACATTCTTAATCGAAGACAATTTTCTATTAATTTTAATATGCTGAAAGAGTGCTCACCACTTGTTAAAGAAACTGGCAAAGTAAAGAAATGTTTCAACACAGTTAATACATTTTGAAATAATTCATTATAATTATTATTTAGTATGTATTGCAGTATGTTTTGTGAGTTATATACATTCCTTTTATTCTAAATCAAACCCCGTAACAAACCAATTTCTTGTATAAAGTTTTCATTTACATCCTTGTTATAAAACTTTATAAAATTTTTGGAGGATTTTACTAATTCATGTTTTTCTAAATTTTTTATATCATTAATTAATTTGAAATACTTTTCAATATATCTTCTATATGTGCAATAATAGTACCAAATACAATGTTAAAAATATAACATCTAAACCTAACATACTCTTCTGCTATTTCGGAATGTAATCTTACTTTTTAGAATTCGTTTTTTAGAGAAATGCTCTGAAATATCACTACTAGTACTTTTGATTTATCTGAAAGTTTGTTGAACTTTATTCTTAAATTTTGGATTTCAGTTTTAATTTTATTGCTTAAATTAAAAGTCAAACCAAGAACAATTATTTTTACTTGAAATAGATCGTAGATGGTGTCAATTATGAACAATATTGCAAAATGTACTTTTAAATATAAAAGGAATAGTATTTCTTGTATTGAAAACAATAGCGAATATCGGTACTTATGTTGCTGCTTTGTTTCTGTTTTCCATTGTAGTTTTTCTTGAATATCTTTAAAACTCACCAGTTCTCACACATATATCAAATTATAGAATATAAAATTCCTTACCTTTTCTAGCTTTTTTTTTTGTTCAGGTTTAAATATTTTTGAAAATATAGATTCTAAACTACGTTTTCGTTTTCAGTAATTTACGACCAACTTGATCATCAATTCCGCATGTTACCTGCATAAAAAAAA
>JAPMOR010029689.1:817941-841907 GCA_026543865.1 Argiope aurantia
TATATATATATATATATATATATATATATATATTCCTGCCAATTCCTGCCATGCGAAATGTATATACGTCAGATGTGGCAACTCTGGATCAAAGAATTTTGCCTCTACAAGGCTAACAAACATACACATTCATTTTTATTATAAAAAAAAGACAGTTATATATAAGAAAATTATAGTAATTTGTAATCAGTATTTTTTAATTCCTTTGTATTTAGTGCTTGTAAGCAGTTTTCAAAACAGTATAACCCCAAACCATTCACATCAGTTGATAAATGATCAATATATGCAATAATGCAATATCGTTGTTTGTTTGTTTAGTTAGCATCCCGGTTTATAGCAACATTAGGACTAATTTGTGGCTGATCTTGTAACTTTAGACCGTGTTCAGAAGACGAAGACGACATCTGACTTCCACACCACACTAGCATGAGGACGTTTATCGCCGACGGATTTAACGTGCATGAGACCCACTTGCATGGAATCGGGTCTCGAACTTGAAAGTTCCGTAATCGAGACCTTACCACCGAGCCACCACATCCTTTATATAATATCGGAAATGCATTCTTAAATCGGCGGACAAAATAATTTTTACTTAATATAAGATTAGCAATGTTCATGATCTAGATACATTTTTCTCTTAATAGTTTTTTAACCTTATTCAAAATAATAAGGATACATTCTAATATCTTTTTTCCATATACTTACTAGAATAAATCAATATTTCATAGAATAAATCCTTCAGCAGCATTGTTTTTTTATTATTTTTTGGAACAAAATTATAATAAAATTGTATTCTTATGACTGGATTTGAAACATTCTTTCAAGATTTGATTAGTAATGCAGTTATTTTTTGTATTTTTTTCCATTCTTGAAGGCTATTTTTCAAAGCCTCCTTTCGAATTTAAGCTCTATATAAAATTTATTTTTGAATTCCTCTTTCGAATTCTGTGTCTAGATCCGTTTCACAACAAATCTAAAAGCATCTATTTCCTATTTAGTGCTTTTCACTTTTTATTTCGATATCAAAATTGGCCGAAATCGTTGTCATGGTTCATGGATACGATCATACCTCAGATACGATCGAAGAGTCAGCTTTGCTATTTGGATAAGACTAGGTATTTGTATTCCACAAAAAAAAGAAATTTTATATTCTCGAATCAATTCTTTTTAAAGTAACACTGCATTTCTTTCAGCCTTTTGAAGACCCGTTAACTTTCCATCAACAGAGAAACCAAATAGTTGGAATTTTTTTTTTCTTTCAGCCACAGATATTTGAATAAAATGATTTTAAGTAAGAAGCAGCCTGTTAATAAATAAAGCAGATTCTATGATTTTGAAATTAAATTCTGAAACACTTTTATCTTATATATTCCGTACCACAATTGCAATGCATTTTTCTTCTGAGGAGAGAATGTAAGAGAGAATGTACTATTGATTTAATGATAAAGAACATAATAAAGTACAATAAAAGGAACTAAAACTCATGATCTAATTTATACATTAAGCATCAGATTCCGGAAAATCTGAATTGAATAATTTAATCAAATGTAACTAATCATTATTTTTTAGCTATTATTTTCTTTCTTAGCTACAAATCGTTTTCAGCTAATAATATTTTACAGCTATAGCAGATTACTATTTTTTAAAAAAAGAGGCTCAAAAATTTGGTTTACCTGCATTTACTTTCGGAATTTCTAGATAATGCCAGGTTTACACTTGGCCAGTTATATGACGGCCAGTAGGCAGCACATGCGCAGAAAGGGACTGATTTATGTTTGTCACAATTTATAAGATAGATTCAGGCATTCTATGCTTGGCTATTAATGGTCGTTTTGGCGTCTCTGAATTTTTCTTTTTGACTGCGTATCATATTGAAACAAATTTAGGTATTTACACAAAAAAAGTGGTAAAATAAAAAAAAAAGATCAACATGCTTAAATTTGGAAAACTATAGAAAAGAAATGGTAAATGAAATGAATAAAAAAGAGCACAACTTCGCATCAGAAAGAACAAAGAGCAAAAAATGTCGGAATTTGTCTGTGATAAGTAATTTATTTTTTCACGCCAAAAAGATAAAAGAACCCGCCAAATTCTACAAACGCAGGCGCAGTAAGAGAAAAATATAATACAGCAGCTTGTTGTTGTCCCGTCGGAATAATGATTTGACACCGACTAAACTTTATTTTTCAACCTTTCTACGCATGCGCTGCAAGCTGGCTGTCTTATAACTTACCGAGTGTAAACCGGCATAAGAAAAGGAAATTAGTGGAGAAGTTTCATTTCTTAAATACGGCAATATTATCGAATCTTCGAATTAAGTTTCTTTTGGTATCTGACTACGTTGAAAGATATAATCAGATATGACTATGTTCAATTGGAAATATAATCGATTACAAGATATAAATTATTTTAATAAATATTTCATGAATATTCAGATTTATAATTAACAATTTTTCTTGGAAATCTATATTTTGAATTGAAATTGAATGTAAAACATGACGAATCGAATCGATTTTAAAAATTGTTTTCTAATATTGTCCGAATCGCATTTGATTCATGCGTGCTAAATTTTTTAAATTTTATTGAACTGCATTTTAGACATAATGTTTCTGCTGAGCTTAGCATTTTTAAATACTTATTTTTCTGGAAATGAATTTAAAAAATGTGAATCCAGATCAGCTCATAAAAATACACCATGCTGCTTTTTTAAAATATAAGTATTTTTAAAAAATAAAAAGCACTGTTGTTGTTATGTTATTGCTTATGACACTTGTCATCGACTAACCCGCTGACGAAGTCAGCGACTTTAAGCCAAGTTGAGCGTCTCTTGTTTCAGTAGCGGCATTTAGGACCAAGAATGCATATTCTTAGCTACTCATGCGTTACAGATAAAAAGCACCTTTCCAACCAAGTTGGAATCTTCCAAATTTAATACTAAATCAATACTTACAATTAGTCAATAATATATTTGTTTCAACCCTCAAATAAATATGAAATCCCATCATTATACCATAGGAGACAATAAATAATTTTGCAACTTTCTACAAAAATAAATCATCCTTTTGACCAGATTATTGTGTGTTTTTTCTAAGAAACTTTCAGGAAAAAGAAACTTTGATGAAGCCACAACCATCATCGATTAATCATATTCATCATGATTTTGGATAAAATGGGTTTACACTCAGCCAGTCATAAGATGGCCAGTAGGCAGCACATGCGTAGAAAAGCTGAAAATTTTGTTCGGTTTATGGCAAATACTTGCCACCGATGGGACCACAATATGCTGCTATATTTTATTTTATTTTCTTTAATGCGCATACACTTGTAGTATCTTCCGGCGATTTTTTTTTTTTTGCATGAAAAAATTGATTACTTTTTATAGACGAATTCCTACATTGTTTACTCTTTGTACCATCGGATGTGAGATTGTGGGTTTTTTTTTTTTTTCCTTTTTATTGGCCTTTTTTTCTACAGTTTTCCAAATTTAGACATATTGACCTTCTTTTTTTATTTTACCATGTTTCTTTGTATAAACATTTATTATTTTAATACGATACGAAGTGAAAAAGAGAAATTCAGGGACGCCATTCAGCAATTTAGAGCCAAGCATCGAATGTCTGTATCTATCTATCTTATCTGCATCTATCTTATGATATTGTGACAAACATAAATCAGTCCGTTTCTGCTCATGCGCTGCCTACTTGCCGCCTTATATCTGGCCGAGTTTAAACTCAACTATATATGTAAACTCACCAATATTATTTAAACGTTTGATTTTTGAATATATATTTTATCAAAACTTTCTGTCGCGTGAAGCTTTTTTAAACATTTCAACAAAGCTCGTGAGACGGAGAAGCTCACGATTTGATCTTGGGTGGGAAAATTATAAAAAAAAGAAAAAGCTAAAGATGAAGTGTTTACAATATTACTACAATTATTATATTACTGCAATATTTTATGAAGACGAACATATTATACCGAAAAACTTTATTCTGAATATCGATTATTCTACCATTCTTCAAAGCTATAATTGGTCAAAATTATATGCTCACGAAGACAGGTCATATTTCCAAGTAGAGTTTCCTGGGCTAATTTTCTACTTTAATGTGTCATGTCAACCGCCAAAAATGCCAATAAGTAAAACATTAAGATGGTTGAGAAAAAAATAATGCTATGCCTATATTTGCAAGAATTACTTCAACATTATATATGGACTACAATATTAGTGGCAAATTCAATGGATGCACCAGAGTATTTTGCAACCTAATCTTATTTGATCTACAAAATATGTTAGGCTTTGGAATTGCCAGCCGAATTCAATTCACAATAGGACCCAGTTAAGAAAAAGACGGTACGGTCGGAGTTTAACCCCCTGCTTGGCGCCATTTTCAAAAATCGCCAACAGCGGTATTGCGAAATGTTCAAAAGCGAGGAAGAAGATATCCATTCACTCGATTGCATGCTATTCTCTCAAACCAAGTTTCTTCTCAAATTTAGCAAGCAGCCTGAAAACCAAGATTATTATGGATTTCTTGATGTTTTTTGATAACCAAAACTGTCATTGGATGATCGAAGCTGTTTTAAAACTATGACTGTCGTCCATTGAACGAAGTTTGAAAGCGGATAATTTTGTCAAAAATAGATTTAATTTGTAAATCTAAATTGTCGTTGGTGTGTGATGTAGTTAATATCTAAAGGTCTCATTTGTTGCATGTTATTAAGAATAGAATTGGCATCATATACAGGTATGAAAGATAGGTTTGTGACAATAAAAAGACAGTACCCCACTTCCAAGGGGTACTTCCACATCCTATGCAGAGAAAATTAGAAACAAATGGAAGATATGTGATTGAATAAAAGTGTTTTATTTTGTCACTTTGGAAAAAACCATTTTCTTATCTTCTCATTAAAAGTTTTTATTTTAAAAATATTCATTCACATTTTTTAATATCATAAGATTAGGATACCTGCTCCAAAAACAATATTATTGCAAATAATATGTGTAATTTTGATAATAAGATTGATCATTATTTGAAATATAAAAAATACCCTCGTAATATTTGGCATCATTTTGGCTGAAGAAATGTGTAAGATTTCTTGGCAAAGGATTCGTTTGAAGTGTTGAAACAGAATAAGACCGCTTTTAGATATGAAATAAAAACTGACATAAATGCTACATTTGGTGAAAAAAATAACTAAAAAAATTCATCGAAAGAGCATTGTTCTTCAATTTAATCGATTATGTATAATATTATCAAAAATTAATATGATCTGAAATTTATCTACTTTTTTTTGTATTATAAAAATCAAATTTATTTGAAATGGTTTATTATTTGTTAATTATTGGTTAGCCGGGGGCAAGTAAAAAGTCGCCAAATTATTTAGACTAAAAAAGCATCGCGAAGACTTGCACCAACAACTTGTGAGCAATCATAACGCTACTACTTTTTTGGCGACGTTTTGATTTGGCCGCAGGTTTACATTATATGGCGACTTTTCCTTGCTCCAGGCTAACCGAAACAATATGTAATATTTCCACATTATTTTATATAACAAGCAATCATCAACACACATATAATTACTGTACTAAAAATTCCTTACTGTAAGATGGATGGCAAAGATATTCCTTTTCGTCCATGTTATTGATTTTAAATTTCTTTTAATTTTTAGACAAAAACAAAGAAGTAATTAATTTTGAACCCTCCATTAATAATGAATTTATTGCTGTCGCACAATTCAATATTTATTGAAAAATAAATAATATAAAAGATACAAATATTATAAAAATAATATAGATCTATTATTATATTTTCACATAGAACTATAGTATAGAACTCAATGACACACACAAGAGATAGAGCTAAACCAATTTATTGCTTTGCTGTGCCATCCGAGAAAAAGAACACATTTGCTAGACAAGGCATGTCATCCAATCTGTTGAATTTTGATACTCTGTCATATTCCTTCAGCCATTTGCTTGGGTCTTGTCCCCCGACTCCTTTAAATACAGATGGATTTCTGTATTGTGGCTGTGCAGATGTCAGGAGGACAGGTTTAGTTTCCTGTTCTGCAGGCATTTCCCTTGTCTTTCTGGGTGGTGGGAAATAAAGTCCAAATTCTTCTTCAAGGCCTTTAAGGGGATCGCTTCTTCGTAAATTCGTTTCCACGCTGACTAGAATCGTACCCGGCGCCTCCACCAAAGAATGTCACGTAGAAATATAGTATAGAACTCAATGACACACACAAGAGGTAGAGCTAAACCAATTTATTAACTGAACTCAGAACACAGTAACTGACAAATCTTCTGCTTTTATACAAGCAGAGAATGCTCTTCAGGAGACAGTAAGAAAAGTCCAGAACACTTGTCCGGTAAACTAAAGAAATGTCCAATATCTTCTGGAACATGAAATAAAGGAAAACATAAAATCAAGGAATTAAGTATTTACATGTACGATTAATCGCATTGTCTCTAGCGGGATTCGAACCCAGTTCTCTTGGTCAGGAGACAAGTGCCATGACCATTCGGCCATGTAGATTCGACTGTAGTTCTTCAATGCGGCAATATTATTTAAAATTTTTAATCACATCCGAAGTTTTGCATCAGGTGGCAAAAACTAAACACTTATTTTTGCATTTTAAATATTTTAAAAAAAAATCAACTATCGTTTGCAATTACTATTCTTTCAATTAAATGAAACATTAATATCTTACGATAAAAAATATGAATTTATTGTTTGACTTTCCATTTATATTGTAGAGGATAATCGTTTGCTTTTCTTAATTTCTGTAGGAATTAAAATCTAATCTATAACAGATTTGAATATTTAAATTATAAATATTAATCTATATCTATACTTACAAATAAAGCTAAATGTGTGTGTGTGTGTTGGCGCTCTACAGGCCAGGTCATTTGACCTACAGCTACCAAATTTGGTACATGCATACCTTGGAGGTCGGGAATGTGCACCTGGAGTCCATTTTGTTGAATTTTTAATTAGAATTTTAATTATTAATTAAAAACTAACTTTCTCGCCAAATAATCTTTTCATTTTTCCCACCGCCAAATGAGTAAGGCTTCAGTTTTTATTCCCAACAGTAATGAGGATAGGCTTAATATTTTTCGGCCGATTCTTTCAAACGATTCTGTTTATTTTCTTAATGTTTGATGCATTTAAAATTAAACGTTGTTAATTAATCGATCTTTCAGATTCCTTCTGAAGTACTTTTGAATTAAAATAAAACAGAATAAAGGAAATTAAAAATTTCTAATCTGCATAGCGTTACCGCAATTGACGTAGAAAAATTCACGCATTTGAGTTTCCGTAAAATTCACGCATTGGCGTTGAAAATTCACGCATGCGCATAGTGTTCTGATTGTTGTCATGGCAACCATTATCAACGGATGCAGATTTGATTTAAATTATTTTTAAGTTAGTTGCATGTTTTTGTAATTAAATTGTATTGATGTTAGTTATATATACTTTGTATATGCTTATAGTTTTAAGTACATCGTTTTTTAAGTAGTTTTTTTTAAACCTGTGTTCAACCGATTATTTTTAACGATTCGTTTTATTTTCTTAGTGTTTGATGCATTTAAAATTAAACATTGTTAATTAATCGATCTGGTCATGATGAATCTGAGAAAATTTTGTTGACAAATTCTTGAAATATTACATAAATTAAGAAAGATATTCTTTAGTGCCCATAAAGTTTAAACGCTCAGTGACTGTTTTCAGTAATCCTATTACACAAAAAATACTTTGTTTCAGTAAAAAATATTATTATATTAATTGCAGATTAATCCTTTCCACTTTAATTTAAAGTATAAATTCTACGGGAGCTAATAGAAAATTAGAAAGATACATGTTACGTTATGACTGAAGGCGTTTATAATATTATGAGTGAATTATATGACTGTCAAAATTTGAAGTTTTAAATTATTTTGATGAAGAAGCTATTAAAGTATGAATTGCATAAAATATTTAATTATTAAAATTTTAACGAACATTAAGATTTACGAACAGACTGGTCGCCAAAGGCGGCTAGTTGATAATAAAGAAAGTGATTTAAAGATTATCAGGTTTTTTAAAAAATATACTTCAGTAATTATGTCTTAATTGCATAACATTGGCGAACTTTAAATTTAATTGCATAAGTTGGCGAACATAGTCTATAAACTGGCTTGATAACTTTGACGATTAATCGCTATTATGCTTTCATTACAAATACCCATACTTGAGTGAAAACTATAGGTAATATTTGTCTCTTTTTAATTACCTAATCAAACCAAAGCGTTGTTAAATGAACAAAACTCCAGAGTTGTGAATGGATCTAAAGAATTTAATTTATGTTTACTGCACAAAATATATAGAATTTTATACAAAATTATTCTTTAATATAATTCAAAATGTAATTCAAAATTTGAGCAGGAGCCTATTTTATGTTTTTACAACATAATTGATATGAAATTAGTAAATTCATTAATAATAGTCAAATATTGGTCAATAGTGGTCACTATAATAATCAGTTTCATGACAAGTATTTTCTTTGTATAGCAAAGTATAAATTAAATTTTTCCCAATGTACTTAATCATATTTAAAGAAGTGTATTACACTTGAAAGAAAAGTCTGACAAATTCCAGATAAATCCCTAATGATTAATAAGATTTCGCTTTCAATAATTTCATGAGTTTTTTTTCTTTCTTCTTTGTATATATAGACACGAAGAAAATGCAATTTTAGAAAAAAAATGTAGTCTATTTTAAAGAGAAAAATGGGTTGGTACAAATGGGTACATTGTGACGCTTGGTGTCAAGTTATACTTTTTAAAACAATAAATATAAGATAAATATGTTCATAAGTAAATGGTAATAAATATATTCAATTGAACTAAAAAACACGCACTGATGGAATTTTCAATGACCGTTTTTACATAATATTGCATCAAATATTTCTGAATCCTTATTTATATTTAAATTACATTTATTCAATCTTTTAATCACGTGTATTTAAACGACTTACAAATTATGAAATTGAAAGAAGAGTAAAAGTTTTCTTTCGTTTTTCAAAACTAGCAAAAACTTCTTTTTTCAAAACTAGAAATCAATTTTCAAATTTCAACTTCTATTTCTTCAATTACAGCTGCCGAAAACTTTAAATACAAAAGATATTCATCTTAATGAGGCATTCAGTTCATTTGCTTTATAATCCAGGAACTATGATCGATTCAGTTTTGCAGAAAATTTCCCAAATTCTCGTCATGAGAACTTTGTAGGTAGTTCTCCTATAAGGAATCTACGTAAAAATTGAAGAAGTACAGAATTTAATTATATTCTAAAAGGTATTATCCAAGGCATAAATCAGAATTTTTTTCTCTCACCAAAAGGTGAAGAATTAATGTGAAATGACGTTTTAATCAGTAAATATTTATTTTAAAGTTAATAACTATAAACAATCCTTTGAAACTTTCTGATAACTTTTAAAATAGTATGATCTTATTAATTTTTGTTTATAAACATTTTAGAATTTAAATCTATATGTTATATGCGAGTTATCATTATTATAATACATTTCTCAGCTGCAAATTTTCGGTTAGTGGCAACTTTTCTAAACCTACAATTCACAAGAGAACAAATCTACTTAGAATTACTTAAGAAGGTCTTAATTATATGAAATATATAATTTTCTAGCTTAAAAATTAAAAAAAATAATTAGAAATATCAAATTAGGGAATGAGGAAGAATATACGATCCTTTTCAAAAGACTATACAAAAAATTAAATTGCACTGTTGCATTCAAATTGCACTAATTGCACATTTGTATGCTTATGAAAAATATTATGTTTTAATATACGATAGAATAAAGTATTTGCATAAAATACTTTATGCATAAAACACTTATTTTTGTGTGTATTTTTGGTAATCATTATTGGCGTCTAACTAAATAAATTTCCATTTTATACGACTCAGATATATTTAGAAAGGTAATTACGGTCCTGTTATTCCAAATCTTGTTCTATAAAAAAATTTTGAAAAAAAATTCAGGTGGTTTGAAATGACGATGGGACAGGAAAATAATAACAATGCAACTAGTTAGATATGGAAGAGGTGGTATTTTCTTTAAGCCCTGGTAATTGTGGCCCTTTTCATTATCATTTGTTAACTGAGGACAGGCATTGTTTAATTTCTTGTAAAGTAGAGTAGTAAAGTAGTAAATTAGGTTGTCAGACGATCAGTTGGAGGGGTGTTATTAAAAAAAGACTCACCAAAACGATTTTTCTTTCAAAGTCGTGGTTCTTTTTAAACCGTACTCCCGATTCCACAATAAAGGTCTGTATGATTACGCTGATTTACAAGAACTTCTTTCACAGTTGACTTGGAATTAAAAGAACTTGAGACTCATTAAATTTGGAAATTTCATTAGTGGAGGTTGGAAAGTTGGATGTTTTTTTTTAAAAAAACATTTTTTATGGTACTTAGCTTTACTAGAAGCAAAATAAGATGCATTAGTTATTTTGAAAGATCATTATTAAGGTAGTAAAATAGAATAGCAATTTGAAAAGATAGGGGAGTGAAAAAGGATAAACTATTTTAGAAATTTGTCTTTAAGTTGTTTTTTTAATTCATTTAACAAGTAATCGAAATAAATTTAGAGATTACGAATATTGTCATATTCGTGTTCTCTTGAAATTTCAGATTTTAAGGAAAAATTTAATGAGCTAAAATTAATTGAACAATGTGGTGTTTCAGTGAAAATATAAACAGGCTTTATTAAAAATTATATAAAGGATAGATAACCCATCATATTTTCATAATGCATCCTAAAAAGTGCAAATGTACAGTATAAGCTGCCAGTCTTTCCAAAAATGCATTAATAATTTTCCATTGTATTGATAATTTTTATGTATAATAATGACATTATTTGCATTAAAAATAATGATCATACATTATTTGACACAAAATAGTAAGTGTAGTCACAAAATCTGGCACCAAATTTTATATATTTAAGTCGTTTTTTTTGAATTATTGAGTTTACATATTTCTTAAAGATGGTTAATCCCTGGCTGGATTTGGATCAAAGTTTGACAGGTGTTGAACTATAGATGTTAAATTGGTGTACTAAATTTTATCTACTTAGTTCGCTTCGATTTGTAATTATCGTGTTATAATCGAATAGCCAGACAGTCGGACTTCCACTGAACATATTTTACACAAAATGTGTCAGAAATTTGGTGTCGTTTTCGAGTTTTCCTTATCACAGATAGACAGACAAACGGACATTTTCCAAAAATGTGTTTTTTGCATTCAGAAACGTGGAGATTCGTAAAACATTTCGAGTTGGAATATTTTCATGATTACCACTGTCCCTATACTGCACTGAAGAGAAACTAAAAAAGAAACTTGTGAAATCGCCTCGAAGAAACGCTGTGTATTAGCGTATCTTCATCCAAATGGCAGATTAAATTTTTAAATTTCGTTATTCATTTTATATATTCGTTTTATATCTGTATATTTTTATATTAGTTTTATATATTCGTTTATAAATTTCGTTGTTCATTTAAGTTTCGTTCGATCAATTTGGGACAGTTTGTTGGCTTTTAAACTATTATTACGTCAATAATATTTTATTGAACATAAATAATAGGAGTGGTAATTAATATGAAATTATACTTTTTCATATATGCATTAATGGACGCAAACAACATAAAATCTAATGTTTCTAAAGTAGTTTAGAAATTTTTTCCTACATATAAATATATGCCTTTTTACACAATATAACACAACTTATTTAAACGTTTTATTTTCCTAACATATTATAAAATCTTAGTTAATTGTATAGCAAGATTCAAGCTATATAATTCTGAAAATATTCCAAACTTCACACAAAGATACTATTATAATTTTATTCTGAAAAAAATTTCAATATTTTATATTTAATGATCGATGATTAAAAACACTTAGCCTATACATATTATTCATGATTAATCTTTTCAACTATTTATTGTAAATAAGAAAAACGTTATTTACATAATTAATTAGAGTCTTGATTTTTTAATTTGTAATGCTCAATTTCAAAGTCAGCATATTTCCAAATAATGAAAATAATTTGCAGTTTACTTTTTTATAATACGATCTCTCTTCTTTAAATTAAATAAGTTTGGTTGTAACTTTAAAAAAAGAAAATTAAGTGTTTCTTTATTATTTCACTTCATTTTAAGTTTAAAAATAAATTAAAAAATTTGCTCAAAGAACCAATAGATGCGAGAGAACTTTTACAAGATAAAAGTTCACCGCTGTAATCAGAAAACAAAGGAAGAATTTAGTTCTACGTAAGATGATGACGAGACAATTGTTCGGAATAAATTAGAAATTGCCGGAATAAATACCGAAACCTGTCAGTGAGACAATAGACCATTAGAGAACAATGAGATGGAGGAAATAGTAGAAATAAAAAAAAATTCTGAGTTGAAATAATTAGTCCTCAGTCTGTCAATTATTTTCATGCATGCAGAACTCGATTTCAATTCCGAGAAAATGCAAACAAATATGTCTGCTTAATAAGTTTTAGAAATAAGTACTCAAATATGCAGCAGACGATTAATTTTATGGTTTGCAAACGATTAATTTCTTTTAGAGAGGACTTTGTGAGCTTTTCTTACTAACCATTGCAATTAAATAACATTTTAGTAAACACTTTATTTTTCTTCTGCTTAGTTACCTATTTCAATTTTTGATTTTATATTGATTTCTTGAAGTTGTGTTTATTATAATAATAATTTGTAAAACAAAAGATATTCATATGTGTTTTCTATTTTATTTCAATTCTGTTCTAGGACGTATCGGTTTTAATAAAATTCGAATGTTTTCAAAGCGAGAATTTTTGAAGGTGTTTATATTAGAAAAATAATTCCTCCAATGAAATTAGTGAGGGTATTCTTATTTATTCGATTTGGGAATTTTAATATTGTTTCAGCATGGTTCTAAGATTCTTTACAGGTTTCTATACATGCTAAAATATATTTAAATTCAGAATTTTTGAAAATTTTTAATATAGTAATATGGAAATAAAATAATTTGTATAATTTAGTAATTGTAGAATAGTAATTTGGCCAACGAATATGCAATTGGATCATCAAAAAGCAATTTTTTCACTTATTTCTCGAGATATTCATCTATATATTCCACCTGTATATCCTTATTAAATTTCCCCATTCTGTTTAGTTACAGCACTAGTATTTATTGTATTAATATTTTACAGATTTCAGTAAAATTTGGATACCTTTCACAGTCGGAATTGCAGAAGCTGTAACTTTCAAGTGACATTTTGACGTAGAATACTATTAATAATAAGTTAAACGATAAAATAATATGGTTTAAAAAATCTTTTGTTAATGCAATAAAATGTCTCGAATTTTATTTAACATATTTTTACTATTTAATATTCAATTTGTAATCCATTATTATAAACATTAAGTTATATTCGTATCAATTTCACCTCAAATTTAATGACTTCCAGTATAATTTTAATAGAATTAAAAAATAAATACATTCATAAAGTGTTAATTAATTTCTTAAAATGGTAAATAATGCACTGTCATTCATAATATGCATATGTACAAAAATTTTTTTAAAAAAATTGTTATTAAAAAGTGAATAAAACACTTTTACAAAATTCCATATTTACAAACTGGCTAAATGAAAATCTTAGAAACGAAACGAAATGATAAATTTTCTTTTCCACCATTTTTTTTTCTTTTATACACTTTGAAAATATAATTTTTTTCTAGTTGTTCTAAAATCAAACTTAAAATAAAATTTCGACAATATGAAAAATAGAATATGAAACGTAAATCTGAGCAAATCAAAGCTGATATTCGTGGCTAATTATTTGTTTTTTATTTTTAATATGCACAATTTTTATTTGCCTTTGCTTTTGTTTTAATTATTATAATGTATTATTTCTACAAAAAAAATTATAAGTAAGTAATGAAATCATATTCAAATATTAAAAATATCTGACTAATCCAAATGGATTATGCACATATTTACTAAATACTAACAAATATAGAAAAAAATGGGCTTTAGAAACATCTGTATATCTTAGCAATTGTTTCATTTCAATGGCTAAATGAAATGAATCAATATCATTACAGTCACGTTTGTTACTCACGTTTTCATGAATCATTACAGTCACGTTTGTTACTTTACGGACTGTATTTACATTTGATCATAATAAATAAATAAACTTTTAATTACATTACATTTATTTCATCTAATAATCATCTAAATATTTATTCATTTATCTGCTCTGCAGAGAAGTTTAAATTAACCAGTTAACACCCAACTTAATTTAAAATTGAAATTTTGTTAAAAACTTTTAAAATGATGTTCTAAACACTTAAATTAAATATAATATACAATTAAACTTCACACCATTAATTTAGGATCCGAGATAATTACTGTTCTATAAATAGGACGCTGGGCGGATATGGAAGTTTTTGAACACTTAGTGATTCTCCTTTGTTTTCAGTTACTTGATTATGTTTCTGTTCCCAAATAATTGAACTTTAATATTTAATGCAAAATAAAATGAAACACAAATAAATTTGACATTTTTTATTAAGTTTAAACATGTTCACACTATTTATGGTAATTTGGAAAACATTCTGTACATAGAGTAGTTACATTACATTACATTCAAAATATAAGAGGTTTTCCCGAACAATTTTGCATTTGACATCGCCTTTGTTTTTTTCTGTTACCAATTATATGGTCAACTCCACCACGTCTAACAGTGTCTATTTCCTTCACTCGAGATGAAATTGTATAACTTGATCTACCGATTTGTTTTTGTCCTGTGTTGCCTTTTTTTAGATAGGCTAGTGCAATATGTCTCCTTATTTCTTTGATACTCTTTTTCTCTGCATTTGCCATGTTGTAAATAACGCAGGTATTTACAACAACCATGTCTACAATTCGGGTAAAAATTGGTCAATACCATTTTTTTCCACGGATTTTTATGGTATGTTTCTCTAAAAGCCAATTATGAGAATCTACACCACCCATGTTTTTGTTATAATTGTTTACGAGACATGGCTGTTCGATTTTATTTTTTTCAGCCTTTCCTTTTACACGCCTTGAAACACATGTTAGTTTCTCATTTATGTCAAAATTTGTCGCAAGTGTAAAGCATTTGTTATCATTCCATTTTTACTGCAGTAATTTTATTTTTCACATCAAATTAGAAATCATGTGAACGATGGCTAGTCTTTTTGAAAGTAGAATCAATTTCAAGGGGGCAATGCTGTATTCTGTCACTTCTTATTGTTCCTGTTGCTCGAAATCCACTTTTTCTTCGGTCAACTAACAAATTATAGGAATTAAAAAACATATCAAAATAAGCTATATGATTCTTGGGATCAGTAACTGGATGAAGAATTTTTTTTGCAACATGAGTTCCCAAGGGCTCTTTTGAAAGAACCACGGTAGAAGCAGCATCGACAACTTCCTTGCCGCAATACAAACCAAAATTATAGCAGTAGCCATTGTTCCCACATAATGACCACTTCTTATACCCGAGTTTCAGTGTCATCAAAACCTTCTTCATCTGTTAATTCATCTACTTCAGGTGACAAAGCAATCATTTCGAACTCTAATTCTTCCGAAAATAGATATTCTACAGCTTCCCCGGCAGTTTTAAAAACTTTTTTCCGCGACATCTTGAGCACCTATGAAATAAAGTAAATATCAAAAAATTTAACGAATCCGCCCAGCGTTCTATTTTTAGGACAGTAGTTTAAATTTGTAGTTAAAACTAATAAAAGTAAAAATAATTTTAAAACGTTATAAGATATCTGTTAATAGAATATATGAAATATCAATTCTGAAAAAATACTTAAACTTACCTTTAAAACATTTTCGTACGATTACAATGAAATTCAGCAAGAAAAAAATCATGAAAATGGCGAAGTTGACGTGTCTGCAACTGGCTAAAAAATGCTTCCATTTGGTCCAAATCGGTTTAAGTAAGTAGGGTGAAACAATTACTCTTCAGGGGGTGGAAAAAGAATAGGCGAAACCTTGAATAGCTATAATGGTGAAATGAACTATCCTATACATATGACGCTGGGCGGTAACGGGTTAATTGAAATACGAACATAGTTTACAGTCAATACGATCGATTACATTGTATGTCTTCAGATCTTTTGTAAAGGATAAACATATAGCCAATAATCTAAAGTGATCTTCCAATAACGCTTTGAAATTGGATTAGATATCACATAATTCAAAGCTCCAGATTTGAAATTATGCATATTTGTCGAGTTTTCAAATAGAAATGGATGAAAATTGACAAACTGGAAGCAAATAGAGAAGTTATTAACTAGGATATTCAAGAATATCTTAAAACATTTAAGATTTAGTTGTCATATTTAAATTAAAATACAATTTCGCTCTTTTTCCAAAATTCTTGAAAATTAAAAAAAAATTATATAAAAGAGTTTTATGTAAATTTAAAGTGCAGATCAGATTACTGGAGAATGCTAGGACTGAAGTTGAATATTTATTTTAAAAAATGTACCTTAACATTCAAAATATATTCATGCATATATTGCCTAGTTAAACGGTAGACTATTTGTTTTATTTTGCAATAGATTGGGACGGTCTGCAATAATAGAAAGTTTTAATCTAAATCTTAAATATTAGGTGCAAAAAATATAATTAAAATAAATTTCCAAAAATGTTGCGCGGTAAAAAATTTAACAAGCTCAATAATAAATTAAAGGACTTTCTTTCACATGCGTGTGCAACTTTATAGTAAATAAACTCATAGCAGATTTACTCAAAACAAGATATGCAGTAAACAGCAGCATACAATGAATCACAAACAAACTTTCGCAAAAACAGCCAACAGACGTATTCAGGGAAAATTCGCTCAACTATTTATTTGAATTTGATTCATCTATTCTCTCTCCACATGACTAGTAGATTATCAGCTTTCGATCGTTTTATCTTTTACAGATTTATGACAAGGCCAAGAAGCTTCTAGAAAGATTACGTATCTTCGCTCCTAATTGATTCAGGGACACAATTCCAGCAGTATCTGGAACATTCTGTTGTATTGTCGAAGTACTCTTCACCAATCATTAAATGGTCGCCAAATTTCGGTCAGTGTCACAACATATATTGAACTTTGTTAAAGGTATTTGTAAGAGTCTCTTCTTTAAGAGGTGCTTTACTGACATGGGAAGCAATGGTGCAAATCCGTTAAAAAATAATATTTTGCAAATAATTTTACAGGAAATAATGTTGGTCAAAAGAAGTTTGGATCTCTTCACGTCAGTCAACGAGAAGAAATCCACAACTAGAATTCGACTCTCTCCGATGTGCAATAATGCTGAATATCATGTAATAAAGTAGAGCATTTGATTTTTGTTATTATGATTTCTGCATTTTTCCTCTAATTTAAACTGTCATATTATTTTTATGAATGCCTCGTATGATTTTTATTATATTATCCATATGGAATTGTTTTTGAATTGTGTTTAAGCGTACCGAGACGGCGTTATTTTTACTTATTAATTTGTATAATAATTTGTGCAATTTCACATAACAAACAAACTAAGATATTTCAATGAAATATTTGATGAATAATCGTAAATTTTGCAGACAAATTTCACACAATCATCAATATTCTGCCATCCCGATTTCTTCACAGAAAGAACAAAAACTGCGTCTTTCTAATCCACCATTTTCTACACTTGCTGCTATTAATACTCCTTTAAGAAGGAGCAGATGCTTTTGTTCTTGGTTGAAGTTTTCGATATTGATTTCCATTCCGTAGACATTAGGAGCGAATTTTCCTTTCTCTTCGATGCATTACAACCCCCTTTATTTCGATTCATTCTTTTATTTCATAATTACTTATGGTAGAATCCCTTATTGAATACAAATTATTTACTTGAATAGTTAAGACACGGATATATGAATAGTAAATGTTTAAAAACTAACTTAATCATTCATCATTTTATTAATTCTTTGAAAAATAATTTGCTGCTTTACAAGTACAAGCTTTTACTTTCTATTCACTGAATAGTAAAATGAATTCTGAATTTAATACTCACATCTCTTTTTGTTGAAAATATTTTTCAAACCTTATGACATATTAACAGCTTAATATATTAAATAAATACTTGATTTAAAGAATTTTCAAAAATATGCTTTTTCTTTCATCATAAAAATTGTTTTTCAGATCTGAGCTACTTTCTATTATTATTTAGTATCTATAAATGTAATATATAAAATCCGATTAGTTGCTTGTATGTGTGAAATTTATATAATTCCACACCACTTGCTGGATTCAAGCATCATTTGGTACACATTTTCCTTAGCGCTTAAACGGATTTGCTGGGCTTTTTAAGAAGTTTTACAAACAATTAATCGAAATGAAATGGGGACATTACACAAAGAGAAATTTTACTCAATCTCAAAATTAATATATATATATATATATATATATATTAGAGAGATAAATTATATACCTAAACAATTATTTATCTAATTTTAATCAATTTATAAATTTAATTTAAGCATATTTTGCAAAAATATATTTTCCTGCTTAAGTATTAAGCCTGTTTTATTTATGTAAGCTTAAATATACCTATTGCTCGCTTGCTTATGATTATGAAAGAGATACGAAAGAATTACAGAAACTCCATACATAAATATTTTTAAAATTTTAATCTATAAAAAACTAACAAGTTTATTCTACACTCATTTATTATTAAAAGTATTTAGCATGTACGTATTAACCAAAGTTAATCTGTTTAACTAATTATTGTAAATAATAATAATAAAAAAACTTTAGTTAGATAATGATTCTAATCTTGATTTTTAATATTGTAACGCCCAAAATTCTAAGCGAGTGTATTTCCTAAAGAGGAAAATAATTTCCAGTTTATTTATACTATAGCATTTTCTTCATTTCGTTAAATTCAATTAGTCTTGTTCTAATTTTTTTTTTTTAAAAAAAAGGGAAATTTACAATTTTTTTATGTTTACACTTTATTTTAGGTTTAAAAATAAATTCAAAATTATGTCCAAAGAACCAATAAACGTGGGAGAAATTATAAGAGAAAACAAGTTCTACAAGATAAAAGCTAGCCACGATAATCAGAAAAAAAGGGAAGAATTTAGTTCTACTTAAGACGACGGCGAGACAATTGTTTGCTATAAATTAGAAATTACCAAATTAATAAATTAGAAATACCAATACCAAATTCTGTCAGCGAGACAACAGCCCGTTCGGAAACAATGAGACAGAGGAAATAGTAGAATAAAAAAGAAAAATTTCAGAGTTGGAATAATTAATATTCGGTCTATTATTTTCAATGCATAGATAGCTCAATTTTAATTCCGAGAAAACGTAAATGAATATGGCTGCTTATTGAGTTTTAGAAATAAGTACACAAATATGCAACAGACGATTAATTTTGTGATTTGCAGACGATTAATTTCTTTTAGCGAAATATTTGTGAGCTTTCTTTATTAACTATTGCAATTAAATAGAGTTTTAGGAAACAATTTATTTTTCTTCTGCTAAATTGCCTATTTTTTTTTCGATTTTATACTGATTTCTTGTAGTTGTGTAAATTGGAATAGTAATTTGTGAAACAAAAGTTATTCTAATGCTTTTTTTTATTTTGTATCGAAACAGTTCTCGAATGAATTATCGGTCTTATAAAGTTCAAATGTTTTCAAAGCGAGAATTGTTATGATGTGTATAGTAGAATAGTAATTCCTCCAATGACATTAGCAAATATATTCTCTTTTTTGTATTTTTAATACTGTCCCAATATAGTTAAGATGCTTTACTGATTTTTATAAATATTGATATAAATTAAAAGTGATTTTTTGAAATTTTTTAAATTATAATATTAATTTGGCTAATAAATATATAATTGATTCATCTCATGCAATCATTTTACTAATTTCACGAGATAGCCATCTTTAAATTTGAAATATATGTTTTTATTAAATTTTTCCTTATTGTTTAGTTATAGTACCAGTATATACTATAGTTTATAATATAAATAATTTAAAGATTTCTGTAAAGTTTGATTGCATTTCAGAACCAGAAATGCAGAACTATCTCTTTCAAACGAGATTTTTAAGTAGACTATTATCTATATATAGAGTAGCTCCCACAACTGAGAGTACACCTTACTTTTACTTGATAGATTCGACTTTCATCATAAATGACACATTACCGAGAAGTGCAAACATGTTTTTATTTTTACACATAACAAATGGTCTAATTTATAGTAAAAATAAAGAACAATCAACGAAAAACCTCTGAATTGAAAAGTTTCAGGTGCATTTTAAATAAAAATACGTAGAATTTTGTCTAAAAAATTGAGAATACACCAATAAAATTTTTTGTAATATCTCGCATACAACGAAAGTGCAAAAATTTAGTTGCAGCCCTTTGGCTTTTATAACAGTCTCTAAACGTCGTGATACCGATTCTACAAACTTTTTGGTTGTATCTGAAGATATTTTGCCCATTCTACTAATACTTGTTTTAAATGAATTTTGTTTCTGTTTTTGTGTGTTCGGGCCGCTGTTTCGAGTGTGACCCACAGATTTTCAATGCTATTGATGTCGAAGGACTATGGTGATGTATGTATCTGCTTTTTACAATGAGAAATACACAACATTTTGAAATTACGTACAATGTGTTTCGGGTCATTGTCCTGCAGGGAAATAAAATTTTCTCTAATCCCAAATTTTCAGCAGTTTCCTTTAAATTGCTGCGAAGTTTATCCAAATAAACCGATATGGTTCATAATGTCATTTATAAAAACTAAATTTCTTACTGCGGATGAAGCCATACAACTCCAAACTGTGACGGAGATACCACTATGTTTAACTGTAGGACATACATTTTTTGGATCCAAAGCGATATTGAACTTTTTCAAAATAGTGAGATAGCCGTCGCTGCCAAAAATGTTGAATTTTCTTTCACCACTAAATATAACTTTCTACCAAAAGTTAGTAGTTTTGGAAACTCCAAACACTTTTTCTGATTTTGCAAGTTGCAAGTCTAACAACTCCACTGTTATATCCATCTTGTCTAATTACATTTCGCATAGTTCGGCACTTACACTTCTTCCTATGATTTGAGAAGTTTCTGCAGCAAGTTAGACTGCATTTACTTAGGACCATTCTCGATTTCGTTCAAAATTTTCGTTTTTGCGTCATCACTCAGAATATCTTTCCTTTCTTTCCTTTATTTTCAATCTATCTATCATTTTAAAATTTTACAATGATTTTCTTGACGCAAGTGTAGCTTCTACGAACAATTTCAGTTATTTCACAATAAGATTTTCCTCTTTAAAATAATTTTAATACTAACTTACTTACATCTTTCCTCTTTGAGAAGCAATGTTTGATTATTCAGTAATTCAGAAGCTCTCTGAAAGCCATGATGGAATAATATATCCTGGAAATTACGATATAGAATGATAATTAAGAAGATATATCGAATTGAACATTAAAAACACAAAATATGAATGCAATTTTTTCTTTATACTCCATCAAAATTGCCTAAAAAATTTTCGAACTTGTATTCTCTTTTGAGGCAAGAATTTGTATAGGTTTATTTAAATTGTTTCTGAAACTTTACAATTTTGAATTATTTGTTGATCGTTTTTTTTTATTTTTACTTTAAATTAAACCGTTTGTTATGCGTAAAAATAAAAACGTTTGCCCTTCTAGCTAATGTGTTATTTTTTTTATAGAAGTCGGATTTATCAAGTAAAAGTAAGGTATACTTTCAATTGGTTGAGCCACTGTAAGTTAAATGATAAAATAGTATAGCTTAAAAAAATCATTTATTAATTTATTAAAATGCCTTATTTTTGAATTTTATTTAGCATATTTTTTACTCTTTCATCTTCAATTTGTAATCCATTATAATAAAGATTACATTATATTCATATCAATTTCACCTCAAATTCAATGACTTCCAGAATAATTTTAATGGAATTAAAAAATAAATAAATCTATAAAAAGTTAATTAATTTCTTAAAATGGGAAATATTGCACTTTGATTCATAATACGTAAATGTTCAAAATTTTAAAAATAAATTTTTTTAAAAAGTGAGTAAAAATTATTTTACCAAATTCCAACTTTACAAACAAACTCAATAAAAGTTTGAAAATGTTGAAAAATAAAATTTTATATCTACTTTAATAAAAGCATATAATAATTTAGAAAAATGAATTAAGGGTTAAAAGTTTAGTCAATGAAAAAACTCATGTATTCAATAGAATTATGAAATATAGTGCTAAAAAAATTTGAATTCCAGAAACGAATGGAGAGAGAAAGGGAGTTATTTTCTTGTTGTTCTAAAATCTAAATAAAAATAAAATTTCTGCAATCTGAAATATAAATCAGTGAATTGAAAGCAGATTTTTGTGATAGATTATTTTTATATTTTGGGCATGCATTATTTATATTTTCTGCTCTTATTTTTCATAATTTATTACTTTACAAAAGGCATTAATAAGATAGTATTGCAATCAAAATCAAGTATTTAAAATGTCTGACCAACCTAAATGGATTATAAGCATACTGACACTCTCAAATATGGAAAGAAATGAGATTTAGCAACTTCTGTATATCTTTTCAGCTGCTCCATTCAGTTTTCATCAATCATTACAGTCAAGTTTGTTACTTCACGAACTGTATTTACAGTTGATTATATTAAATAAATAAACTTTTAATTCACATTACATTCATTTCATCTAATAATCATCTATATATTTATTCATTTATCATCCGCTCTGCAGACCAGTTTAAATCAATTGAAATACAAACGTAATTTAGTCAACAGGATCGTTTAGATTGTATACGTTCTCAGATCTTTGGTATAAGGACAAACATATAACCAATAATCTGAAGTGCACTTCCAATAAGGCTCCGACTCTCTGAATTTACCTTAATTGGATTAGATATTACTAATTCAATGCTGTATGTCTCAAATGCCGCATATCTCTCAAGTTTTCAAATAGAAATAAACAGAAATTGGCAAAACAGAAATAAATTGAAAAGTTATTAACCCTTAACTGTTGATGTGAAAATTTAGGACTTAACTGGGGAGGGGCGGTTTACGAGAGAGCACTTTCTTTAAACTCAAATTAGATTTTTTAATGAAACTATTAGTATGAAAATTAGCCAATATATTCTGCAGATATGTTTCTCGATATATAAATATGTTGTAGAAATGTGTCAACATATATTGTCATTGAAAAATGTAATTGCATTTGAACACACATTTTCTTCTCAAATGACATGTTACAACAAATAATATTCCTGAATAAACATATTACTTTTTACTTTTTAAATCACATTTATTTTTCCAGCATACAAGGGTATATAAAATACAATATAATGGAAAATTCAACATTTATATGAAAAATAAAATAAAAAATTGTTAATGAATAAAAATTACCCTTTTTTTAGCATCATTTTTTCGCAAAAACATTTAAAAATTCGTAGCATGGTTTTCGACGGCATTTTGAGTATACTGGTTAAATATTAGTATCAAAATTAGCCTGTAAATTCTATAGATATTTCTCTTGGTATATTAATATATCTTAGTAATTTTTAACGATACATTATCATTAAAAAATTAATTATATTTGAACATGCATATCAGAATCAGTCAAATGCAAACTTTCATCGAAAAAAACTTATGAACAATTATCAATTACAATTTATATACAATTATGTACAATTTGGCTACTGTTTACCTTTAATGAATTAGTGAATGTAAAGACAAGAATAATTCCTCGTTGTGTTAGGGCATTCTCCCATATAAAATGAAATGCCAATATAAAAATTGCACAAAATAAATTCAAATAACTTATACACCATATATATGCAAATGAGATATTCGATCA
>JAPMOR010029689.1:847519-868585 GCA_026543865.1 Argiope aurantia
GACATAATGTTCTGAATTTGAAAGTGATGTCTATTCATTGACATAATATTCTTAATTTGAAAGTGATCTCTATTCATTGTCATAATGTTCTTAATTTTAAAGTAATCTCTATTCATTGACATAATGTTCTTAATTTTAAAGTGATCTCTATTCATTGACATAATGTTCTAAATTTGAAAGTGATCTCCATTCATTGACATAATGTTCTTAATTTGAAAATAATCTCTATTTACTGACATAATGTTCTTAATTTGAATATTTTATATTTATTGACATAGTTTTCTTAATTTTAATGTAATCATTATTTTTCTATATTTTATTACAATATAAATTCCTTCTATATGGAAAGATAAATCTTCTGAAATGTAATAAAAAAACTCTATTTTAAGACTACAAATTTTTGCATTTTATCTTTTTATTAAGTTCGAGACACGCCATTTTGTTAAACATGAATAAAATTTTACTGGTCGCTATCTATGAATGGTAAAAGAAGAAAGATTAATTATAAAATTAAAATTCAACAGTGACATCCGTTTTAGTAATGTCCTCCAGTGGGTCCTTGTCGAAGGGACCATAATCAGTAGGTACAGTAAGAATGCTTTACAAGCAATAAATTTTTAAACGTATAAAATGACAACAGGAAAAACAGATCCGACAACATCATTCGTACCATTTATCTATTTTATTTAGAAACATAAAAATGGATGAAATGTTCAAGAATAAAAAACAATTACTCATATTTTATTTTTTCATCTTTCTGAAAATATGATCGAGCCTATCGTTAATTAAAAGTTATTGAGAAGTATTCATGGAATTATCTGGTAATGCAAATACGTATTGTTCAACAAAAGATTCAGCCCCACATTGAGCTATTCTTTTTATAGGTCGAAGGACTCGCAAAATTACAAGGATTTTTTGATTTCTCATCTGGATTTCCTTTAACATCATCATTATGCTACATACCGCCATCTCTTCTGAGAATGATAAATTGTCTTGCCAGTACAATTCATCTGCACACGACGAATTGTGTTGACAGCATGATTGACCAGTACATGACATGTTACCAACATGATTCACCATTCACATAATAAATTGTCCCTTCTATTCTTATAAAATTTTTTAGAAGAATAATTTTATAATATAATAAGTCTCTCAAATTATGTGAACTTTGATCCATTCAACATAATCTCCCTTGGAAATATATGCTGTTCTTTCAGTTATTTGATTAGCCCTGATTTCAATAAATTAATTTTTTTTTGATTAGTTCAGATTATAACTTCATGTCAAACAGGTCGAAAACCATAATTGGTCACTTTAAGAAAATTCTTCATCACTAGTACCGGCAAATTTTACAAGTTTTCCCGATACCGAAGATTTTTTTCTCTTCATTTTGATCATTACAGTCATTTAATGGGCTGAGATGGCCTGGTGGTAAGCTCTCGGCATATGAGCTGTAGGGTTTCAGGTTCGAGACCGGATTCTGTGTAAGGGGGTCCTGTCGTGTAAGGGGGTCTGTTGCACGTTAAATCCGTTAGGGCCAAACGTAATCCCACTGGTATGGCATGGCTTGGAGAGGGAGGTACCAACTGAGGAGTCGTCTTCGTCATCTGACCGTAGTCCAAAATTGCGAGGTCCGTCCCAAAATACCCTTAGTGTTGCTTAAAACGATACGTGAATATAAATAAAATTAAAAACTAAACCTGCCATTTGATCTTTATACTCGCTACTTCTATGCGACGGCAACTGCAATTAAAAGCAAAGTGATTCATAACACAAGATGGCCTTGCACCATAGATCGCATCCTCTTGTAACTTCGAATGCTTTGTATTATGGTTTTTGGTCCTTTCGGTCTTGAATTTAAATATGAGGAGGAGGAAAAGGGCCTAACCTCATCTCCACATCTTCTGAAACTCTTAAAAATGGCTTATCGGTGGTAGAGTTGGAAGCTATTGCTCTTGAAAGACACTTTTTTTTTATTGGATGATTTGCCTCTTCCTTAAGAAATATTACACTTACATTTTTGTTTCCTTTGTTCTACACATATCCGAATTTTATCATTGGGTGATTTGGACTCATATGCTTACTTCAAGCTCCTATTTTCGTATATCTATATCTTGATTATATTTTTGTTTATTTTTTTATATAAAGAATTTCTTTTCCGAAAACATTTTTCTATTATCGTATCGAGCTTCTTATTTGAATTTTTTTCTCAACTTCCTAGAAGTACTGACATACTGAAAAACCACAATTAATTAAATAGTTTGTATGAGTTTCTAATGAAACAAAATTCCTTTTCCGTTTTAAGACAAAAAATACACTCCTTTTTTCTTATTTTATATATTTATCTCCAATATTTTCACAGTTCTCTCCGTGACATTATGCTATAATTTTTGATATCTAATCCGCGATTCAGTTTTAAAGTATAATTTAAAATAAGCAACAATTAATATTCATCAAAAAAACTTGAAGATAAGAAAATAATTTTTTAAAAAATAATTATCGTATGTATATATTTTTGAAGTTTGAACGAGTGCACCAAAACCTGTGATTTTTTAATTAAAAAATGAGCTAAGATATTTCAAAGAAACATTTCATTCGTGATAATAAATCTTAGATTATGCAAAAAAATTTTATACAATAATAAATATTTTCTCATCCTGATTGTTTCACAGAAAGAACAAAAATTGCGCCTTTATTATCCGCCATTTTCTACACTTGCAGCTATTAATATTGACTTTAAGAATTAGCAGATATTTTTATTCTTGGCTGAGAGTATTTGATATTGATTTTCATTCCACAGACATTACCTAAGGGCAAATTTTCTTTTCTCTTCGATATATTATAATCAACTTTACTCCGAATCATACTTTTGTTGTCTCCTTGAAATTAAGATATGAATACATGTATAGTTAATGATTAATAACTATTTTAAATATTAGTAGTATTATAAATTCTTAGAAAAATATTTTTCTGTTCTACAAACACGCGCTTTTATTTCCTGTTGGCTGAATAGTAAAATGAATTCGGAATTTAAAACTGGCATCTCTCTTTGCTGAAAATATTTTTTAAACATTAAGTGTTAATAACAGCTGTTTAATGTAAATCAACATTTTAATTAAGACAAATTTTAAAAATACGTTTTTACTTACATCATAAAAATGCTTTTACAAATTTTAACTGTTTTGTACTTTTTTATTTAATTTATAATTTAGCAAGACAGATGTAAAGTTAAAAATCTGTTTTCATGTTTGTATGTATGAAATTTATATACAGTGGCTCCCAAAAGTGTTCGTACAACAACAAGAATTAATTAAAAACCTCATTATTTACCATTATATATTCTTATTTTTACATGAAAATTTTTTCATAGCATATTTTTACAGTTCTTAATAAAGCAGTGAAAAATAAATTTTAATTACGATGCAAATTATTTTTTTAAAAATGACAATAAATTTAATTGCACAAAAATAGGACACAAAAGTGATCATACACTTTAAAAAAACATCACTAAATATGAAATTTTCTAAATTTTTATAAATGTTTAGTATTTAGTAGAATATCCTTTATTCTTTATAACAGCTTTTAAACGTTTGGGCATAGATTTAACTAAACGGTTAATTACTTCTGCACCGATCTTGTTTCATTCTTCGATCATTACAGCTTTCAGTTGAATTTTCAATTTAATGTCGTGACTTCTTATTCGCACCTCTAATTCTTTCCAAGTATGTTCTATAGGATTTAAATCCGGTGATTGAGCTGGTGTTTTAAGAGTTTGAGGGCAATGATAGAGGCAAAAAAGACGAACATTCATGGCCGTGTGCTTAGGATCGTTGTCTTGGTAATACACAAAGTGGTTTAAAAAGTCCAATTTTTGTGCTGACACTTTTAAATTATTATTGAGAATATTTATATAAACTCTATGATCCATTATACCATCAATGAATACTAAATTGCCTACTCCAGCCGCTGACAAACACCCCAAACCATGACACCTCCACCGCCATGCTTTACTGTTCCAATTAAATTCTTGGGATTAAGTTCTTCGTTTTTTTTTTCTCCATACAATGATTCTCCCATCCGACCCAAAGATGTTAAACTTACTTTCATCTGCAAATAAGACACGATTCCAATAGCTCTCTGGCTGGTTTATCATAGATTTGGCAAATTTAAGCCTAGCAATTCTATTCTTCTGACTTACAAAGAATTTTCTTCGTTCAGAGAGGCCATGTATACCAGCATTCCGATGAATTCTACGAATAGTTTCACAGGAAATAGATGTTCCATTTGATCTATTGTGAATTAAACTTTATTGCACTCAGACGTGGATTTTTTAGAAAATTACTCACAATATTTCTTTGACTTCTAGCTGACAGAATTTGACGACGACCATTACGAGGCTCGTTTGCAATCCTTTTTCCCTCTCTGTAACGTTTTATTATGCTTTGCACCGTTGAATGAGGTAGATTAGTTATAGTTGCAATGCCTCTAATTGATTTTCCAGCTTTAAAATGAAATATAATTAATTTTCGTACGTCTAAACTCGTTTCTTTACGAATGTGCGTCATATCTAGGAATAAAGTAAATAGAATAAATAATTGTGATATTAAATACTGAAATCAATCGATTTTAGTGTATTTTTCAATTAGAAGAAAAATAAACCGCAAAAGATATTTTTATGAGGAATTTAAATAAATAATGTTTGGATGTACGAAGACTTTTCTGTTCTAATTTTGTGACATTTTTTATTTATTTAGTTTTTAGAACAATACTACTTGATTTTTTATAAAAATATTTGTTCAGTTTTATTAAGAACTATTTAAAGATGCTAATTAAAAAAACAACTAATTAAATGCTTTATTAAGAAGTATAGAACACAATTTCTGCAAATTTCTTTAGTGTACGAACACTTTTGGGAGCCACTGTAATTCCACTTTGCTTGGTGAATTCAAACACACATTCTTTGGTACACACATTCTTTAGCACTTAGAAAGATTTACTGCGCAATTAAAAACTTTTTACGATTCTTTAATCGAAAAAAAAATGGTGAATCAATTTTTCCACTATAACTGCTGAACACGTCATTACTCAAATATAAATCTTACAGCAAATTAAATTTTAAAAAATTCGATTCTAGTGAGATAAATTTCATTTCTAATTTTAATTAATTTGTAAATTTATTTAAAACATATGGTGCAAAAATACCTTTTACGTTGCCTATTTTATTTGTGTAGATTTAAATATATCTTCTGCCTGCGAGCTTTTGCCAATGTTGTAGTTATTTTGTTTCGACGTTTTTAATTTTTCTTATGTTGGGTTTTTTTAGCTCAGTTTGCTTTGAAATTCTTGCATAGTACCTTTTGATGCGTATTTTTGAAAGCTATATTTCAAAGTTGTAGTGATTTTTTTAACTAATTGTCCTAATTTTGTCTCATATTTTAACAATTTTAAAAATTTTAATATCCCAATTATCATGCAATATTTTCAAATAGTTTATATCTTTAGTTAACTGCATAGAGTTTTACTTAAAAATACATGAAAAATTAAAATATTTTCAAAATATATCATTATAGCATTCCTAACAACAATTTATTTTTTCCGTGAAAATTATTTACTTCCGTGTTATCTGAATTTTGTAATTACTTGAATACTATTAAAATTAATAATTATTACAACTAAATGTTTTATAATCAAGATTTTTTTTTTATCGAATTCATCCTATTTCGACCAATGACCAGTGATCTGTTAAACCATAGTTAAGCTCTCAGTTCTTGAAAAAATAATTACTGTTGCTTTAAATCAATTTATTCTTTATTTTACACCTTGAAAAGATCATCTTTTAGATAAGTTATTTAGATAATGTTTTATAACTCTCAAATACTGAAAGACGAACGAAAATATTGCATTGGTTTGAACAAGCAGATAGTTAATATTCTTTAGAATGAAATGGCGAATTCTCTCACAAAAATGCCAAAAGAGTTGAAATCGTTTATGCAAAAGATGGCCGTTGGTGATAATACTATGTATTACCAATTAATTCTGATTTAAAATTTGAATCATGTTTAATAAAATAGCTTGTGCGAAGACACTGTGCTGGCTATTTATTTCATTTTATTCCTTATTCTACCGCTTAAAAGTCAGAGATAATGAAATAACAACGACTATAATTACCGAATGGTTATAATGCCTACATTATTAAGCAAATTTGAACTAGATGAAAAATCTTACTCACATACTTGCAATCACAAAAATATTATTGATCATAATTTCGTGAATTTATTGAAATATTCAATTTATAGAAACAACTCTATGAAACAAGCAGAATCAGAAAAAAAATATCGTCTGCCGAGATTTTTCTGAAAAAAAAGTCTTCTCCAAATAATTCTCTCCACGATCTCCAAATACTTCTTCAATCATTAAAGAGCTTTGATGTACATTAATTCTGATTTCTTGGCATTAAAGAATAGTTTTTTTTACTAACATCCTAATCACGATTTATTTTTTTAAAAGTAATTTTCAATTATTAGAGCCAGAGCTCTTTAGGTTGCATTTTCCTGAAACTTTTAATCTTTTGACTTAAAATTTAATCTCTTAATAACGATTGTAAGAACTTAGTAATTCCATTTTTCTTCTATATCCAGTTACATGTAGTCAAATTCTAGAAAGGAGGAAGGATAGAATCCATTTCCCCCCCCCCCTGATTCTTTTAAGATAATACTCAATTAGATTTGAAGCTAGCATGTTATGAATTGAATATAAGAATTTCAGAAAAGATCCAGAAATGTACATATACTTATTTTTGCTACTTTCATCTTCTTTTTCTTTAGTTTTTTAAGGCATTGGTGAAGATTAAAATAAACAGGCTTCATTGGTTAGTTATATTGAAAGTTTTTTTAAAAAAAATCATAAATATTTGGGGCATTTGCTTAAACACTATAATTTAATTACAATTCCCGATAAATTGATATTTCTAAAAATATATTAAATAAAAATTTTATCAAGAATGTGTAACGACATAATTTCATATTTCTAGAATTTCTAAAAGTAAGACTTTGAATAAAAAAGTTCATCCTAACAAATCAAAATCGAAAAAGAAGAAAATTAGAAGAAGAATATGTTCACATATGCCTCAAAATTTTAATTCTAATTTTTAATGAATTTTTCTCACTGTAATTCTGTAAAGTAATTGCCTTTAGAATATATCACCAAATAAAATTAGTTAATGAATATCCGGATATTTAATAATTATTCCCTTTTCCTAAATTTCTTAAAACTGAAAATTTTGGCGGAAGTATTACTTTTAAACTAAAAGATCATGTACAAAAACAATTCTGCAGATTTAATTAAGAAATATTTGAAAAAAATAATTAAAAAGTAAAATAAGTTTCTTTTCTTATCAATCTTATATTGTTCTTCTTCAATCTTACAAAAGAATTGGGTACTCTTACTAACATAGTTCGGTTCCTTTCTTCGAGTCGAAAAATATTCCGTAATAGAAGTCATAATATAAGACTGATCCATTTTTATTCGAATTTAATGACATAAAGATAGTTTTTTTTCTTTAAAAATGGAACATTTGAATTAATTGTCATTTATTTCCAAATTTGCTGAGTTCTGATATTGTGTACCTCATAGTTCATTCTGCACAATACAATATTTGAGTATTTTATTTCGTTTCCATACAAAAAATGTATTGGTTGATAAATGAAGGAGAAACATATTTGCAACATTGCATGATATTTAAAAGCTATTAAATAATTTTGGATAAATAATTAGAAAGAACTGAGGAAGTACAATAGTAATAATGAATGCTTTTAAATTAAATAAATATTGCATTAAACGGTAATAACATTTTTTGTGAAAAAAAATGTGATCTTCAGAAATATATATTTATAAAATCTTAAGATCCTGAAAGCAAATCTGAAAAGAAATGAAATTTTAATAAATATCTTAAGAAATATATATCCTGAAATATTTATTAAAATATGATTAAACTTGAACTAATTTTCTTTATACTGAGTTGAGTACAAGGTTTTTAATGTCTTTATTTCATTTTTCTTCAAATTCTTCCTTAATGGATCTCTAGGGATTATTCTAAATTTCCAAAAGGTTAATATTTATATTTCTGTTGTTGAAAAGAATGTAATAATATTCTAAGCTTATGCTAATCTCATCTTTTAAATTTAATTCCTGCATTCTATTTATTTTCTCTAACTCATTAAGAGTATTGTTTTTCCTTAGAGTAAAGAATATCCTATTATTTCTAGGATAAATCTTCAAAGTACTTTTCAGCCAGAAGATCGAAACGAGACAAATAATCAGCTTATAAATTAATTGAAAACAAATATCGATGGATTAACCTATCATAAATACAAAAGGGATTAATTGGTTGAAAAGGAAACATGAAACCAATATTTACAAAATCGTCCTACAGAGAAAATAATTAATTATTTTTCTCCAGAGATTCATGTAATTTATGGAAGATTAGTCAGAAAAATTAAATATACTATTTCTAACCATGAAGGAAAATCATTGTCATTGAAAAAAAGTAGAAACAATAAATTTTATTTATTATCTTTTATGAATGAAATAAAAGATGAAACAAGCAATAGTGTTCTCCCATTGATTTTGCCTTGCAAAGAATTATAAAAGTGCACTTTTATTAGTACACTGAAATATACAATATTTTATTTCAGTAATTTCCATCCTTTAATATATGTGCTGATTTCCAGTCAGCACCTATACTGAGATTTCATACATTGGTTTAGAATTTCAATAATCTTTAGAATTTAAATGCAAAAGCCCTTTACCAAATTTATCAACAGGCACTTGACATTTTAAATTTATCTTGAATTAACCTCAAATGGACGTATATATCGTGTAAGTACATCACAGAATATTTCATAGATATTTACAAATTCTGCGTAAATATCGCAAACCGAATTTCATCTGTCTAGCTCAATGCGATTTTGAGCGATGATGTTAACAGATAGACAATGCGTTTATTTTTCGGGATTCGAAAATGAGATTTCGTCAAAATCCAGATATCGAATTTTCTGACCATTGCATTACTTTTTTTTAATACAATTTTTTTAAATGGTCTTGTATATTTCAATCCTATTTTTAGACACAAAGAAATAAAAACTAAGCTAATTTTTTAAAAGAACTCTATACCTGCTTGATGTAAAAAGCAAATTTAAAATGAAGCTATTTTTCATTTTATGGAGACGTTATGTTGCATCTTTTTTCTTCCAAAATTAAGCAAGAATCGATTTTGCACCCGACGTATCTGGAAACACAATAATAACTGATATATTTTAAGAAGAAAAAATTGCAACGAAATTACATTCTGGAAAAAATACGGTACTTTATTAAGCATTTGAGATCAGTAATTACAGTGGGACCTGTAGATAAGAACCGATACCGATAATTTTCTTTCTTCATCTTAATTTTCATAAGCAAGTTTTTTATGCTCGGTCAATAACCCCGAGGATTATAAGTAATTACACAAAACTCATTTTGCAAGGTTAAAAGCGTTCGCTGCTTTTGAAAACAAGCACACAATTTCTCTCTTCAGATAAATGTATCATACTGTTTGAGGAGAGGGTCGATGTCTCATTAAGAAATGCAACCTATTTTGATTAGTATGCGAATAATTCTTATTAGATTTTATTCAATAAAAGGCAGAATTTTGTCCATCACTAGCGACTTTAAAGTAAAAACAAAAACATATTTGTTTGCTAAGTTTATTTTTTCATTATCTTCAAGGTAAAGTAAATTTTCCTTGTATAGGAATATTTTCATTTAATTACATAAGACAAATCATAGCAGAGAAAATGATTTTCCAAATGTTAATTTTCTACTGAAGTTTAGTGTGTTAACCCAATATTTGACCTGAGTTTTCATTAAAAAGATAATTTTAAAGGGTGTCCCTTATTGCAAGATTTGAATTTACCGGCATTCGTGCTGTAAAGTGTTACAAACCTATTAAAAAATACATCTGACGGCTGATAGTTTAGGGTCAATAAAAATGAAACGTTACACGATAGAACAACATGTTAACGTAAGATTTGGATTAAAGAAAAATAATGTTTTTTTTCTTTAAATTTTCAGATTTTTATTGAAATGTAAGATACAAAGGATAAGGTCATGTATGGAATAACACAAAGGTAAATAGCTTCCACGGCTTTGCTGGCACATACGCACTCTTTTGTCGAAGTTTTCCAAGACCATTTTGCATAAATGTTGCTAAATTTCATTAATGTAGCGTTGAATTTTTTCATTGAATTCACTCGTGGTTGTGGGCTTATTGGTACAGACGTTTGGCTTTAAATAACCCGTAAAATGTAATCTAGGAGGCGATCTCTCTCAGACGATATAGGAAGTTAATTGTTAAATTTTCGAAAGGGGATCACTGGACTTTCAATATTTTTGAAATATTGTTCAACAATGAAAACGCTTTGTTCCATCACGTAACACTCCAGTTGTACTAACCCTAAAATATCGGCTGCCAAATGGTTTTTTTTATAGTATTACCAAAACTTTACTGCACGAAAGGTGGCAAATTCAAATCTTGCTATAATTTTGGGATATCCTTTATTTTATTTTAAACCGATCACAATCCCTTTTTTTGTGTAATAGGTAAATACGCATTTCCAAACTTTTAAACTAGTTTTGACTATTAAGTTTGACTCATTATCCTGATTCTGTAGACAAATCTGTGTTATTTTGGCAAATTTATGAATTTATAATTTTTTTCTCTCAAACAATTAGAAAGAATCTTAAAAGAATCATTATTTTTTCGAGACAATTTTCTTAATTTAAAAGTAATCCTTTTTTGTTTAATCCAATTTTCTTGATTTGAAACTAATATTTATTTTTCTATATTTTTATATATAAATTTTTTTAATATATATTGAATTTTCCTGAACCACAATTTGCTTTTTTCTACTATACGACTAAAAATCTAACATTTTTTTTTTCATTTTCTGGATCTGAGATTCAACGATTTTTGTTCTTTTATAGAATTTTAGCAAATATCATGAGATAAAGTTATTTTTTATAAATGTTTTGAATAATAAGCATTCTTTGAATTATAATAAATTTTAGAAGAATTCAGCTTGTGCATCTCGTTTTGATTTCAATAAATTGTAAATTATTTTAAGTAATAAATATCACCAAACGACTAAAAAGTATTGACGATTACAAAGATAACCAGAATTTAATACTACCATATTCCAACTAATTTTATTTGCTAAAAAATCAAATATATATATATGTTGAGAAAAATTATTGTAATTTACAAAATAATACACAGAGAATCAATACAAAAAGGGCATTTAATAATTATAATATAAATTATTTTAATTTATTTTTTAAAAAAATTTGGGCATTCGTATTATGGCAAAATTAATCTGATGGAATGCAGCCGAATGAAATCGCTGATATTAGAAGTCAATATTTTAATTTTGATTATTAAGCTTAAGGATTTATATTTGTTTTAAGTGGAAAAAAAATGTCGTCTGCGTAATCGAAAGCCGCCTATTGGCGTGATGGCTAAAGTATTCAATGGCTACAAATGACTAACATCTAAAAAAAATTCGTCTGCTAATTCCGACACTTCCACAAAAAATTTAAATAAATTCTTTTATTGAAAACTATTTGGGTGAGCTTTATAAAGTATATTGGAAGTTTCAGTTTTATTTCTAAATTTCTGTAATAAGAAACACAATCTAAAATGAAAAATATTTTTTAATGGAAAATGAGGAATGTATCATTTTAATTTCTCGTCAATTGAAATTTTATTAACTCTGCGAAATAATTCAGAGGATTTCATTTGTTTGTTTATTTTTATTTTGTTTTGCTTATTTTTTGTTGAATTTTTGTTGCCCAGAATAGGGAAAAATGTAGTAAGGTTTTATTGCTAGATGTATAATTAATCTGGTTTTTTTTAAATATAAAGCACAAAATACAAAATATTTCATTAAAAACCGAAGGTTGATTTAATTTTTTGAAGATAAATAATTATTGTTTTTTATATTTAAATTGGTCGCATCATCTGTGAGGTAATGATATTTCATGTCATGGACTGCGATAAATGTGTTATAGTTTTTAACGATCATTCAATAGCTATTTTAAACTTCTGAAGTTATTTATATTTTCCTTCATTTTCCTGGAATGTGATTTGGATGCAGTCTTAATGTCGTCTTTATGTGCAATAGTGAAAAATCTGAAAATACACATAATCACAGCTTTAGATCTTGGTTAAATTATCTGCAGGAAGGATATTTATTGAATGATATAGGAAATTCGCTCGGGAAATACTCTATAGGGCACAAGCAAAATTTTAAACATCCTACTGCTTATTATCAATTTTTTATTTACTATCATTGTTATTATTATTAGACTTTAGTAATCGTTGTGGTTTTAAAAAAACAGTATTTTGAGTATGATTAATTCACTAAAACAATTAAATTAACAAATAACTATCATCGCACATTATCAGAAATCTTTACATCTGTAAGAAACTGAGTACAATAAATGTTAGTTTAATATCAGAGTGATATTTTTCTCTAAATAGTTTTGTAACTTGTTTTCGAAATGATAAAATTAAAGTATATACTTGAATAAATTCAATTTATTTTGTTTCTGATAAGAGAAGACAAATTGAATGATTTCATCAAAAGAAATCATTGAATCATATTGCATATTTTAAGAATATACATCAATGTAATGAATTTAATTAACCAGTAGTCTTTGGCGACCAACTGGTTAGAATTAATATCGTTTAAATTTAATTTCAGTTAAATCGCTTAGATGTATTTCCATATCCCTGATTCCATCAAATTCTCAGATATCAGAACTGTGTAATTTTCATTGTCTTAATATGCTTTATTTATTGTGTATAGGAATCTTCTAATGGAGAGCAGATTTATTACATTATAGCACTAATAAAAATGTAATCGTATAGTGCATGCATATTTTAAATTTGACGACATTCTGATTTCACTTTTTTATTCGCCTTGAAAATTATGCAGATATTAAAAAAATCTATCTTAAACTTTCAACAATGGAAAAAAATTACAAGATTAAATGTTTAATGAAACAAGGAAAACTGTTTGGAATCCCATGCTAAATATATATATATATATTTAAAATTTTCCAAAATTGAGGAAGTTTTACATAACTATTAAATTTGTATCAGTAAAAGATAAATTTTTAGAGTTTGTAACGGTATAAAATGCATTTTCATGTTTTAATATTTTTGAAGGTGTTTACAAAGAATTGTAATATTTCTCTTAATGTTTAATTATTTAAAAATTTAATTAGAATTTTAAAAATATTTGCGCCGAAATTCAAATTTCTACGCTTATATATATACATATACATATATGCGGAAATGTTTAGCTGTTAGTCAAATGGTTTGCTTTGTAATGTGTACCAATGCATATACCAAGGGAAAAAAACACAAACTAATCTTTATTATTAATAGATATAGGTATATCCTTAAATCCAACAAATGAATTTGTTGACTATATACACAAATGCCGGAAACATTCTTTGCAGGTATTACTTAGTAAGTATTCTTTGTATTTCTTCCACTTTCCAAGTCTATTTTTCAAAACCTTTATCTAAATTGAGAATCCGTGAAAGGTTTTTTCTTTGAATTCCATGTTCGAATTCCGTGTCTAGTCCGTTTTATAGCAAATCTGAAAGCATCTATTTCCTGTTTAGTGCTCCTATTTTCTTATTTCGATATCAAAATTGGCTGAATCCCGTTGCCATGGTTACTATCCTATATACGATCACAAAGAGGGCTTTGCTGTATTGTCAGTTTTACGCAATCCGTATTTCGAAAAGGAATTTTCAGCTCACCAATCTTTTTTTTTCTTCAGAAATACTGCATCGTTTTCAGTATTTCAAACATCTGTTAACATTTTATGACCAAAGAAAGCATACATTTTGGATTATATTCATTTCTAACCACAAATAATTAAATAAAAAGTATACATGGTGCTTCATATAAATGTATTACTTTTATTTATCTTGAATTTAATTTTGAAACAATATTATTATATGAAATAAAAAAATTTATTATGTGTATAATAACTAGTTTTCTTGCAAGGTAGCCCTTCATTTGGCACGATGATCTCTGAAACTACTTTCATTTCCTTTTGTCTTTAATAAGTGTGTTATTTTAAGTAAATAAAACTTCAAAATATGTCGATTGTTTTCATTCCAAAACGAGTTCTTTTTTCGTTCATCGTGTTATTGAAAGAAAAAACATACTGGCAATAACTGTGCTGCCTCATTTCCATTATTTTCAATGTCTCAAAAAAAATCTTTCACTACTTAAAATCAATTCTGTACTAAACAATTAAAAAAATATACATTTTAAAATGAATAAATAGGAAAATTTTTAAAAAATGCGATTCTGCACTCTACGATATAAAGGATAAAATTTGTAATTTCAACCTTTAGCAATGAAGAACTGAAGCCGAAATTTCGTTAAATCCAATTCCTAGTAAATCCATAAAGATGATCGCTACCACCAGATATCAGGAAGAATTGCAAAATTTCGTCCATTGATCAGAACAATTGTAAACGCCCAAAGAAATCAAACTTATTCTCTTCTATTCACTTAACAATAAAATATTGATCTTCTGTTACTTTACTTATTAATAACTTTTAACAAATTCTAAAAATATGCATGGAATGCATTGTAGCACATTGGATAAATTAAAATTGAGAGTTTAATAAAAAGGATTTATTGGTTTGTTTTCATCTTTTTCTAAAATTGTAATAACTTCTCATCTGATAAAAAAAATAAGAAGATTTTATTTATTAATTAACTAGCCGCCTTTGGCGACCAGCTGGTTCGCCAATCTTAATGTGCTTTTAAATTTTAATAATTAAATATTTTACACAATTAATACTTTAATAGATTCTTCATCAAAATATTTTAAAACTTCAAATTTTGAAAGTCATATAATTTACTCATAATATTATAAAGGCATATTCACTCATAATATTATGTTATAACATTATCAGTCATAATGTAATATGAATCTCTCTAATTTTCTGTTTGCTCCTGTAGAATTTATGCTTTAAATTAAAGTGTAAAGAATTAATACGCAATTATTATAATAATAATTTTTATTGAAACAAAGCATTTTTTAATAATATGATTACTGAAAACAGAGTCACTGAGCGTTTAAACTTTATGGGCACTAAAGAATATCTTTCTTAATTTATGTAATATCTCAAGAATTTGTCAACAAAATTTTCACAGATTCATCATGAACAGATAGATTAATTAACAGTGTTTAATTTTAAATGCCTCAAACACTAAGAAAATAAAATGAATCGTTTAAAATAATCGGTCGAAAACAGGTTTAAAAAAACTACTTAAAAATGATGTACTTAAAACTATAAGCATATACAAAAAAATATATAACTAACATAAATACAATTTAATTACAAAAGCAAGCAACTAACCTAAAAATAATTTAAATCAAGAATCATCCGTTGATAATATTATCAACTATCAGAACACAATGCGCATGCATGAATTTTCAACGCTTGTTACGGTAACGCAAATGCGTTAATTTTTCTACGCCAGTTAGGGTAACGTTATGCAGATTAAACATTTTTAATTTCCTTTATTCTGTGTTATTTTAATTCAAAAGTACTTCAGAATGAATCTGAAAGATCGATTCATTAACAATGTTTAATTTTAAATGCATAAAACATTAAGAAAATAAACAGAATCGTTTGAAATAATCAGCCGAAAAATGTTAACCCTTGCCTCATTACTGTTGGGGAAAAAAAAAAAAGAAACTGAAGTCTTACTCATTTCGCGGTGGGTTAAATGGAAGATTTTTGGCGGGAAAGTTAGTTTTTAATTAATAATTAAAATTCTAATTAAAAATTCAAGAAAAGCACCCTAGGTGCACATTCCCGACCTCTAAGGTATATATGTACCAAATTTGATAGCTGTAGGTCAAATGGCCTGGCCTGTAGAGCGCAAACACATACACACACACACACACACACACACACATTGAGCTTTATATAAGTATAGATAAAAATAAAGCGTATTCCATTTTAATCATTTTGTATTTTTAATTTCATTCACAATATTTATTAAAATTTATAAAAATAAATACTATTATAAGGATAAATAAATTTTAAAAATCTGTAGAAATCTCCCTAAAACTTTCTCGCATTTGCTCTAATAAAGATTTTATCTCTGAGTATGCCTTGCGTTGCTGTGCAGTACAATAGTTGCGAAATATCACCTTTTGGCGCGAATTTGGCATTTTTACTAAATCTATGATGTCATTTTTGACGTGTTATTTGACGATTAATCCCTAACATGTGTTTAATAGTACTCGAAAAACGAATTGGTGTTTAAGAGGCATTTTTATCAACTAATAGAAACAAAGATTGACATAAAGCTGCACTTACGGTCACGAAATCCCATATCAAATTTCACATATTTAAGTTCTTGCATTTTTGAATCATCGTGTTTACGTGTTTCTGAAAGCACAGGCAGCCAACGTGGTTTGGATTTGGCTCAAAATTTAATAGGTGTCTACATCATCTATACTTATATAAAACTCAATGTGTGTGTGTGTGTGTGTTTGCGCTCTACATGTCAGACCGTTCGACCTACAGCTACCAAATTTGTCAGATGCATATCTTGGAGGTCGAAAATGTGCACCTGGGGTCCTTTTTTTGAATTTTTAATTAGAATTTTAATTATTAATTAAAAACTAACTTTCCCGCAAAAAAGTCATCATTTCCCCACCGCTAAATGAGTAAGGCTTCAGTTTTTTTTCCCCCAACAGTAATGAGGCTAGGATTAACAAATTTTCGGCAGCTTATTTCAAACGATTCTGTTTATTTTCTTAATGTTTGATGCATTTAAAATTAAACTGTTATTTAATCGATCTTTCAGATTCATTCTGAAGATCATTTGAGAAAATTCATTTGGAAATTCATTTGAAAATTCATGAAGGAGATTCATTTGAAAAAAATAAATAAAACAGAATAAAGGAAATTAAAAATTTCTGATCTGCCTAGAGTTACCCCAACTGGAGTGGAACATTCAGCATTTGCGTTACCATAATTGGTGTTGAAAATTCATGCATGCCCATTGTGTTCTGATTGTTGACAACTATTTTCGGATACGGATTTGATTTTGAAGGCTTAATATGTTTTCGACCGATTATTTCAAACGATACTGCTTATTTTTTTAGTGTTTGATGCATTTAAAACCAAACATCGTTAATTAATCGACCTGTTCATGATTAATCTGAGAAAATTTTGTTGGAAACTTCTTGAGATATTATATAAATTAAGAAAAATATTCTTTAGTGCCCATAAGGTTTAGTGCCCATAAGGTCTCATTGACTCTTTTTTCAGTACTCATATTTTTAAAAAATGCTTCGTTTCAGTTAAAAGAAATATTATTATATTAATTGCGGATTAATCATTTCCACTTTAATTTAAAGCACAAATTCTACAGGAGCTAACAGAAAATTAGAGAGATACGTATTACGTTATGGCTGAAGGTCTTTATAATATTATGAGTAAATTATAATGACTATTAAAATTTGAAGTTTTAAAATATTTTAATGAAGAAGCAATTAAAATAGGAATTAATAAAATATTTAATTATTAAAATTTTAACGTGCTTTAAGATTGGCGAACCAGCTGGTCGCCAAAGGTGGCTAGTAGATCATAAATCTGTCTACCTTTTCTTTTCTATCTATTTCTTTTCATTTTGTATTTATCAACTTAACTTATATTCGAACAGACCGATTTTACTCAAAATTTGATAAAAATCTGTAAATTTGACAGACAGATATACCAATATTTTCCAAAAATGGGGTTTTTCGAACTCAGGGAGATCTGAAACGTGAAGATTCGTCAAAATCACGAGCACGAACTTTTTAAAGATTACTACACTTTCTTTACACTGCGTATACAAGAACATAAAAAACAGTATAATTTATTTCAGAATAGAATATAAAGAATCTTCGAAGAAATAATGTTCACTTACTCAATTCGACGATAACGATAACAATAAAATGCAATTCAAAAGATCGATCTCTAGTTTATGCACCCCAGGGAGCTTCTAGAACTTTTTGCATGAAGTAATTTTGCAAAATGTTGCCATTAATTCTTTATTTGTTTTTTCAAAAAACTAATTAATTAAATTAGTAGTAAGCGTTTTTTCACTTGCATATAAATTCAGAATTTCAAAATAAAGAGATTAAAGAAGTTTTGATGTTTATTGTTTTAAATGTGGCAATATTTAATGATTTTCAAATCTGTTTTCTAGGGTATTGTTCTATATTTGAAAAAAAAATTAAATTGCTACAAAAAAATTCTTTTAAGAAACAAACAACGGAAATATAATTTAAATTTCACAAGACGTAGAATTTATACTTAAAAGCTCCCAAACAAACAAACATACATATATATATATCAACTCAAACTGTCTGGAAGATAACAAAACACAATATAAAAACTATTTTAATAAATAATTCATTCATGGTCATTCAAAGTTATTGCTCCAGATTATTCTGTCAAAACGCCGGCGTCCTGGCATAGGGGAGCGTATCTTCACCGTGATCTGGGCGTCCCGGATTCCAGTCCCGGTTCTGGCATGGTTGTTCTTCTGTGTTCCATCTGTGAGGTGTGTGAATGTGCCCACTGTAAAAAGGGGTTGTGCAAGCGAATGTGGCGCATGAAGTAGCTAAGTCGTACTCTTGGCCCTAGTTGGCGCTACTGAAAAAGCAAAAGAGGCTCACTTGACTTAAATCGCTGACAGATAACTATCAGCGGGCTTGTAAAGTGCCATAAGTCACAACACATTTTGTCAAAACTGTTCGGTTTTGAAATGAAAATGATATTAAAACATAATTAATGAAACTATCTTTAAAATTTATTTATTACACTACTACCGGTTTTGACAAATACATAGAAAATTTGATTCATTTTATTAAACTACATTGAAGCTATCAGTTCTTCCGCTTGCCAGTCCAAGTTAACCTTTAATTATCTAGAAAATATATTTAAAAATATAGTTACTTATTAGATATACAAATATTAGGAACAAACTCTATTTTCAAGAGAGCTATTTTCGTTTATTTATTTATTTTTTCTTTCTCGTTTATATAGTATAAAGAAAGTATTGGAATCTTCACAAATTGCGAACTCTAGGTTTTGACGAATCGCAATGTTTTAGACCTTCCTAAGCGCGATAAACACATTTTTAAAACAATGTCTGCACGTCTGTCTGTGATAAAGATAAATCAAAGACGCTGTGAGCTACATGGTTGAAATTAGGTATGCTTTCCTTACACCTGATTTGCAGATTTCCGTCAAATTTTGAGTAAAATATGATCAGAGGACGTTCATCTGTCTTGCTGTTCAAATATATGGCAACACGATAACTACAAAACGAAGAGAACTAGACAGACAAAATTCGTTGCACAGATTTCACATCTATAGTAAAGATTACTTTCCAATTTTGTGCCAAATCCAAAAAAGAATTGACCGTCTTTCTCTCTGTACTTTCGAAACATGTAAAACTGATCATTCAGAAACGCAATGACTTAAATATATCAAATTTGGTACGGGATTTTAGCGCTACAAGTTCAGTTTTGTGGGAAATTTTGGTTTCAATCGGATCGGGAAAAACGTGCGTCGATACCGCAATTCGGTTTTTGGATACTATTAACCGCATGCCAAGGATTTATCGCCAAAAAATTTCCCAATGATGAAACGATAGATTCAGTAAAAATGTTAAATTCACGCCAACAGTATTTTGTGACTATTATCACATGCAAGGCGTTCTATGGGAAGATAAGGTATGCGAGAAAATGTTTGGAAAACCACTTCTGCTGTTTTTTCTTTCTTTCTTTTTTGTTGTTGAAATAAGTAGCATTTTAAGTTGAAAGAGAGTTAATATAAATATTATTTTTGGAAAATTAATAATTAATAATAGAAATCATTCATTTCCTTTTTAAAATATCATTCTTTCTGAGTTCTATTTTATTTGTTGTGCAATATTAAAATTGGTATATCTCTGATTCGATATTGCATAAAAATATAGATTGTTTTGGAATTTAAAAGAGAGTGTACTTCTACACCATAAAATATCTAGTTTCAAAGTTTTCAACTAAACGTACCTTTTCAGTTGAGTCAGAAAGTTAAACCCATTGTCAAGTGACGTTATTGCCTTAAAATCCAAATTTTATAAAAATTATTGATTTGCTGATAATGTGTGCGGTTAAAAATTAAATAAGAATATCATCTTTAAGAAAATAAGATTTAATAATTGACTCATAAAGAATGATTCATTGAAATGTCATATTTAAAGATATTTAACAAGTATAGTTAAATAAAAATACCTGGTTATTACAGGAAAAAAGCTACTATGACGAAAGGAATGTTGAAAAACATCTAAGGTTATAAATTTATTAGATATAAGTTTTTAAGGAAAACGAGTTCTATATACTTTTGACAAGTCTTTTTACTCCACATTGCTTATGTCATTACATTATTGTCATTTACATGTAAAGTTATTACAGTAACTTGAAGACAGTGACAATTATGACCTAAAATATGGTGTCCAGGCAAAATAAAGTATCATTGCTCTACACTGTGAGAATGGTTACAGCAAGATCTGGTGTGAAATATCAGAATTCGTCCTATCTGGAAAATGGCACAAGGTACAGAGATAATAAACCAGTTGCAAAAATGTAGAGCGTCTTCCATATAGAATGAAGTGACATATTGTGTGCAATAACACTAAGAAAAAAACATGCAAAGCGCATATTTTTTTTATCGCCGCTTTTCAAATCTGTGACGTAGTAACTTATGGCAACAGAAAAAAATTTTCCTGAAAAGGATTCCAGTTGTGCATTGCAGCAGATGGAGAGCATTTCAAATATTTTTAAAAAGCGTTATGATAATTAATGATTCTGCTTTATTTCGAATGCTTTTCTTTTGTAAAAGAGTTGGAAATTAAGAAAACAAACAGTGTGTTTT
>JAPMOR010029689.1:868595-883583 GCA_026543865.1 Argiope aurantia
CTGTTATTCGTAGCTGTTATCTGGCTTATAATCTTCACTACAGTACTCTCCCACCAGTGAGTTGGAGGGGAGACGAACGATATGGCTGTTGAGGAGTGATGTTTTAGCTGTTAAGTGTAATGTGCCTATACCAATTTGAGTAGCGCCAGGCGGTATGGCGTGCGTGTGTGTTTGCCGGTGCTGTTGCGCCAAGTGAGTCTAACGACTTTATATTGCTGCGTCAAGTGAATCAGACGACTTTGGGTTGATGTGGGTAGATGGCGCCACAACAGCTGTACGAAGGTTGAAGGCTCATCGTCCGCTGTCACCAATGTAGCGAATTGAAATGAGCGAGGATAGAACCTGGGACCTTTTGATTTGCATCCGAGCAACATGACCACAATACAAAAGAAATTGCCCGATTTTCATAGTTGTTAACTGCCTTATAAGCTTTCACCACAAGCTCTTTTTCTTTTTAAAATTATTTTGTGTGAGTAATATTCTACAACAAATTCAGGTAAAAATATCTGGTGATCAATTAATGCATCGACAAACTCAGCTAGTTGTTAGTAGGCATAAACAACAACCAAAATAGCAATGTAATAAGATGCAGCAAACCAAGCAAAAATCCCAAGATTCCGATAGAGAATTTTGGCACATGTCAATCTCTTGATAAGGGAAGCACAGGGATCTTTTTTAAAAAGTATTTTTAAATTTCCAGCAATTTTTTAAATGCCCAGCAATTTTTCTCCTTTCATTCGGAGAGTGAGAACCACTGACTAAAGCAGTTTACATAGTTTTTCTTAAATAGAAATAGTGAAATGGGATCAGGAAATAATAAAATATTTTAGAATGAAGTTAATATGGGCTAAATTAAGATAAAATTTGAGAATTAATTTAAATTAAAGTTTTATATATATATATATATATATATATATATATATATATATAAATTAGAAATCAGTGAAAACTTGTAAAAGCAAAAATACATTGGTTAATTAAAACAGTGAAAATAAATAACAAAGCAATCTTTCCTTGAACTCGGATATATCAAATTTTAGTATACTATCTTCCAATTCGCTAGAAGAACTCCTGTAATTATTACTAGCATCTGATTCCTGAAATTGTAAAGTGTTTTTTTTCCCCTGAGAATCGTAAATGTTAGCTTAAGGATTTAGTACGATTCGGATCCAACAGAGTGAACATGTAGTCATTGAATAACCACATCGGGGACTGAACTGTTTTGTGACACAGAAATAGTATTTTGGGAGTATTTACTTTAATTATACTTAGAAGTCACTGGAATCGGTTGTGATTTTGAAAACTTGGATTCGACCGTTCATATTCTCATTATCTCCATTACTCTGATAATATGTTTATAATTTGCAATGTTGGCATTTAAAGTAACTCAGGAATTGAAGCATAAGGTTTTAACGCTCAATTTCATATATTCAACTTCAGTAACAGGCTCTGGTATTTTAAAAGAAATGAAATGTTAGAAATAGATTTTTGGAATTTGTTAGTTGTCCATTCTGTCCGATTTCGATATGGCATACAAGAGTTACTTCTTATGGTTTAACATCTGCCCAAATTTACTATCATTCTTCAATTCTTCATAAGCTAATTATATCTTTAGTTAAGTTAAAAATTGCAGAAAGAGTAACATTCACTTTTAGAGATTATAATTTAATTATTTGTTTTGGCTAATTATAAAATGCAAACTTTCTAAGCAGGTCTCCTGAGTACATTTTGAACTACCATGTGTTACAGTTACTGCGTTTTCAACAACGTGAATTAAAATCGCATTCGTTTTAAAAGTACGTTTCAGTGTGAAAATGGTATCAAACGATTAATTCATTTCAAAGTGATCATTGTGGTGTTCATTGAAGGTCAAAAGTTGTTTTTTTTTATCCATATTATACTTAAGGAGATTCGAACTCGCCGCAAAGCGCAACAAAGGAAGACAACCATCGACTCTGGGCGTTCCTAGTATCGATGTTTACGTTGACGCTATTCGAAGTTTAGTTTAGTTATATTAACGTCCCATTTGAAGAAACACTAAGGCTATTTTGGGACGGACCTCGTAATTTTGAACCGCGGTCAGATAATGAGGACGACACCTGAGCTGGCACCCCCCTCTCCACACCACACCACACCAGCGGGAGGACGTTCAGTCAGGACGGATTTAACGTGCAACAGCCCCCCTTACACGACGGTTCTTCGGCGGAATCGGGTCTCGAACCTGAAGCCCTCCGGTTCCGAAGCCGAGACCTTACCACCAGGCCACCGCGGCCCCAGGCGCTATTCGAAACCTATACATTTAGAGTCCTCCCCGTGAGTAATTCCAAATCCAATAAGTAACTTTTTTGTTTGATCCTTAACAGACTAACCACTCAGGAGACTAGTGATAGGCCCAATTAATATACCGGAAGGTAGTGTACATTTAGTGCAATGCTTGCCAAATGGGTCGCGATTCACTTGAGGTTTATGGTTATCAATGAGATGCAAGAAGAAAAGAGAGTGGAATACCCTCACCTCTGGGGAGCTCCTTCCCTTGTTGTCTGGGAAAGGAAGAAAGAAAGCAAAAAATAGCAGACGAAATATAGGAAAATCTGGAAAGGAGAATATAGCAGATCGGGGTGGAGAAACTCCCTAACATGTAAAGAAGATATGCTACTTAAAAGATAAATATAGTCAAATTTAATGTATTAAATTAATTGCAATGACAAAGAACGAAATATCTAGTTCAGATTAATAGACCAACAATACAGTTAGTTGCGTTTTCGAGTTGCATTCTAATTAGACAGACAAACATAAATTCAATTTTTTTTTTGTAATTAGATTCGGAATGATCAAGAACATGAAAATACGTCAAAATCTTCAGGTTAAGAATTTGACGTTTAGTTTATATTCTCTTAACATACTTAAAAATAAGGAAAACATGGAACATTGCGAAATAAGAAACAGAAATTTGAATAAATAAAATTTCAAATATAACGCTGTTCGTTTCTAAATCATTTAGAACAATAATATGCAAATCCTTTATTATTACAAATTTCACTTGAATAACTATTGACATAATTCTTAAATTAAATTATATAGCATTTACGAGAAGTAATTAGTTTTTATTTCTATAAGGTTTGATTTAAATTAATTTAACTTGCAATAGTACAGCCGTCAGTTAGTTGATTACATTTCAGAATGTCACATTTCGAATTTTCTTTAAAATAGAACAATCAAAACTACAAATTCTATGAAAATAATGCCATTCCGAAAAATTGTAAAAGAAGAACTTCATGCAAATCTCCATTAACAATTCTGTATTCTTTCTTTGTGAAATAAAGAATTTATTTTGTGCAATCTAATGGAATATTATCATTGTTCTTTTAACGTCTTTCTCTTTTCCCGCCTTTTTCACGTTCAACTTATTCCGGGAAAAAATGCAATATTCAACTTGTATTCTAACGTAGTGCTAAGTGGATTTTGTTTGGGTAATTTTAAATTCGAATTCAAATGACTAAAAGTCGTAGTTCGTACAAATCAGGTGCACAGAAAAATAAACATTGTTTTTGTTGAAGATAATCGAATTTGTATGTTTCTTTATCGACTGATGCAAAAATCTTTGAGAGGATTTGCCAGAAATAAATTCTGTGCGCTTGAAAACATGCAAAATCAGAATAAAAAGAACCATGTTAAACATAATCAACTGAAATGCGAAATTCTGCTTTTGAAGAAAATAAGATGTTGTTTATTTGCATACAAAATGGTATACATTGGAAATTTGAAAAAGTAAAATGAAATTGAGTTAAATCATTTGCTGGGAGTTTCTTGATTACTAAACCAATACTAAATAAATTAGAATCTTGTATAGTAGAAAAAAAAATTATTTCATAGACATACATTTACTTCTACTTTATTGCCAGGAGACAAAACTTGTTTTGACATGCACACTTTTATTTTTAATAGAATGGCAATCTTACTGGCATACTTATTGTCGTATTTCTCGGACAGACAGACATCCGTCTTGGTGGACTCACAATTTATTCTGACTGAATCTCGATATAATAGACGACTATGCTGAAATACGTTTATTGTATTTCTAACAATTGCAGAGCATCTTGGCACGTAACTTTTAATTCTATTCAAACTGCAAACTTCTGATTTCCGCATATTACGTTAAACTTGACTATATGAAAATTTATTAGAAAACAAGCAGAAAATTTATTAGAAAACAAGTATGTCCATATGACCATTGTAGCTATTATGTTAAAAAGTACTCATCTTATTTGAAACTGATAATCCGATTTTTTAAAAAATTTTAGATTGCATTTATACTGCCTGTTCTCATTAACTGCAAAAAGCAGAAATTCTCAGAATTAACTCGAACTTCATTTTCCTATGATGGAACAAAAAAAATTGAATTATATTTTGAACTGAAATTGATATTGTTAAAGCTAGATTCACATTATTTTTATTAATTAATTTAATCATGGTTATCCATGTTATTTGCTAATTGTATAAATTATCAGTACCCATTAGAATTGAATATTAGCCACATATTTATATGCTCAGAATAAAATTTCGAACATCTTGAGTAGTTGGATTTTTAAAATTAACCAAATGAAAAAAAATTGCAAGAATAGTAACAATAATGTTAGAATTCTTGAATCTTTATTTTAATAATCATATTTTAATTAAAATTAATCATTTTACTTTTATTACCTGAAAATAGTGGAAATTATTAATTCGCATTAAAATTTAACATCAACCTCTGATGACTTAGAATAAAATTTAGTCTTTCGAATAGAATGCTTAGAATGGAATTTCGAATACATAGACTAGATGGAATTATCAAATTAATCAGTTAAAATAACTTGAAGGAGAAGAATAAAAGTCTGAAATCTTCTTTTATACTTTCTCCTTTACGTAGTAATCGTCAAAAAATTCAAACTGGAGATTTTGACGAATCTCTACATTTTAGACCACCCATACAACATTTTATTATTCTATCCTTAAAGTTTTTGAATCAAATCATGAATATGCATAATTACATAGAAATTTTACATTTACACATACAAACAAAACTATTTAAAAAATGAGGAATTCAAATACTTCTAAGAATAAAACAGAAAGACTTTTCTAAATTTTTGTATACTTTTTAAAGAGAATTAGAAGAAAATGAACGTAATACGTTAAAGTGAAACTTAATATAAATTCTTAATTTAAAATCTAAGAGAAATTCTTTGTTTAAACTATTTATCCGAATAATAAAATCTTTCTTCAAAATAAATTCCGTCTGAAAAATGCTAACTAAATTACTTAAATACATTTTCTAATTATGCGATTTTATCATCTTTGGAATTAGAAATCATGGATAAGTTTATTTATAGTTTAGTCTAATTATTATAATTCTTTTAATCATAAAACTGAATTTCACAATTCGAATTTTATTCCTTATTTTAAATAGAAAAATCAATAATTAAAATAATAACAGGATTTAGTTAACCTGAAATGTATCGGAAAAATCTCTAGTCAGAAAAAATTCCCCCTGAGTAAAAATGTACCATCTATTAGAATACTTTTTTGTTCTTATCTGTTTTAATCCTTCGTTTCCTCGTCAGGAAAATTTCATGTAATAACAAAAATAGTTCCTATATTTCAATGCATTATAATACAATACTAAATAGATTTTTTTATAATTTTAAATTCGAAATCGAATGTTTAAAAGCTTTTGTTCGCTTAATTGAAGCATATAGGAAAACATAGTTTCTTATCTATGATAATCCCAAATTGAATGCTTCGTCAACGACTGATGCAGAAATTTTTTTAGAGATTTCGAGATTATCTACTACAGATTCAACTTTTTGTCACATGGAATGATATAAATTTAAAATGAACATAATGATTTTAATCCTTTTTAAATCGTTCTTAGAAAAAAAGGGAAAAGACTGAAAAAAAAAATTAAAAACTAGATAAATCGTTCAGAAGTCAAATTATCAAATACTATTCCTTCTGAAAAAATTTAGAATTTTATATAATCAGAGTTAATAATCTCTTTAATAATATTAATTAATTTTGAACTGGATAAAGCATTTGATTAAAATTTTTCTCTATTTTCTGATTGCTTGTTTTAAGAGCAGAAATGCAAAGAATTAAACCAAACTTTACTTTTTTCGCTTATAGATTTTCAAACAATAAATCTCTTTAATGTTTATTTAATACATGAATATTCTTAAGAAGTTACTTGGCTTAAAAATACTTAAAAAAATTATAATTCTTTAGAACATGATATTCTAAAAAATTAGCTTTTTAGTTTAGTTATATTAACTTCCTGTAATAAAGTAACACTATGGCTATTTTGGAACGGACCTCGTAATTTTGAACTTCGGTCAGATGACGAATATTACACTTTAGCTGGCATCCCTTATTCAAACTTCCACACTACACCAGTGGCAGGACGTTTGGCCATGACGGAGTTAGTGTACACCAGACTCGCCTACTTGACGGTTCTTCGGTGGAATCGAGTCTTTAACCAGAAACATTCCGGTACTGAAGTCTTACCTTTCATGCCACCGTGGCCCCTAAGGAATTAGCATTATTTATAATCAGGTTAAAGTCCCCTTAATAATGTTTTAAAAAGAATTAAACATCCGATATTTTTTTTTATCTTCTGATATTTTGTGTTGCATAGCTGTAGTTAGCAAAATTTCAAGGAATTAAATGGAACTTTATTTATCCTAAATAAGGCGTTTCAAATAATAAAATGTTTGATATTGATGGTCGATTTTTTTAGGTAGAAGCCAGATTAAATAGTGTTTATTATATTATCTGGTTCAAAATGGGTTTTATTTTTAAGGGCAAATGAATTTTGTTTATGTTTTCATTCTTTCCTTCAAATGTGTGAACCTTCCAAATTGTTTAATCCTCTTTAACTATTCAGCATTTAGTTATGAATATTATACAGTAAACACAAAAGCTCATGAATGAATGACGTAGACATAAATATAAAATGGAACTTACTTAACTGATTGGCAAGAAAAATCCACTGTGTTATGCTTCATGAAGCATTTAAAATTCGTGGTTTTGCATTATTTATTCCTGTAGTATTTGGAAACACGAGCATTGATTATAAAGGTTCATTTTGTCATATTTCCGATATCCATACTGTTTTCGCGCATCATGAGATAATTCAATACTCGCTTAGTTGTTCCAGTCTCCCCGTGGTTGAATATGATGAATTACTCTTGTCAGTTTTCGCAAAGGAATAGTTTGTTGGTTTATAACTTGTTCGCTTGCAAAAGAAAAACCGCAATTCTTTGATTTATAATACCGCTTGTTTAATACATTATTCAACGTCCATCTTGCTTGACGTAAGGTATGACGGAAAATGGCGAGTAGCGAATTTGATGGTTAAACCTTATTGTATCTGTGTCGGGTTTTCTATTAACAGTTATTTGCTGTCACAGAATATATTTCACTACTGTAATAACACATGCAGTCTGTCCGTTAAATAAGTAAATTGGAGACAAAAAATTATTTATTTTTGAGAAATTTAGTTTGGCCATCAATTTTATTGTTCTATATACAAAGAGAAGAGAAGAAATATTGTAATTCTTAAATACAGTGGCTCCCAAAAGTGTTCGTACATTAAAGAAATTTGTAGAAATTATGTTCTATATTTCTCAATAAAGCATTTTATTAGTTGGGTTTTTTTAATTAGCATTTTTAAATAGTTCTTAAAAAAACTGAACAAATATTTTTATAAAAAAATCAAGTAGTATTGTTCTAAAAAATAAATAAATAAAAAATGTCACAAAATTAGAACACAGAAGTCTTCGTACATCCAAACATTATTTATTTAAATTCATCATAAAAATATCTTTTGCGGCTTATTTTTCTTCTAATTGAAAAATACACTAAAATCGTTTGATTTCAGTATTTAATATCACAATTATTTATTCTATTTACTTTATTCTTAGATATGACACGCATTCGTAAAGAAACGAGTTTAGAAGTACGAAAATTAATTATATTTCATTTTAAAGCTGGAAAATCAATTAGAGGCATTGCAACTATAACTAATCTACCTCATTCAACGGTGCAAAGCATAATAAAACGTTACAGAGAGTGAAAAAGGATTGCAAACAAGCCTCGTAATGGTCGCCCTCAAATTCTGTCAGCTAGAAGTCAAAGAAATATTGTGAGTGATTTTCTAAAAAAATCCACGTCTGAGTGCAATAAAGTTTACTTCACAATATAATGAATCAAATGGAAATATATTTCCTGTAAAACTATTCGTAGAATTCTTCGGAATGCTGGTATACATGGCCGCTCTGCACGAACAAAATTCTTTGTAAGTCAGATGAATAGAATTGCTATGCTTAAATTTGCCAAATCTATGATAAACCAGCAAGAGAGCTATTGGAATCGTGTCTTAGTGTCTTATTTGCAGATGAAAGTAAGTTTAACATCTTTGGGTCGGATGTTAGAATCATTGTATGGAGGAAAAAAAAAAACATAAAAAACAAAACAACGAAGAACTTAATCCCAAGAATTTAGTTGGAACAGTAAAACATGTCGGTTGAGGTATCATGGTTTGGGGGTGTATGTCAGCGGCTGGAGTAGGCAATTTAGTATTCATTGATGGTATAATGTATCATAGAGTTTATATAAATATTCTCAATAATAATTTAAAAGTGTCAGCACAAAAATTGGGCATTTTAAACCACTTTGTGTATTACCAAGACAACGATCCTAAGCACACGGCCATGAATGTTCGTCTTTATGCCTCTATCATTGCCCTCAAACCCTTGAAACACCAGCTCAATCATCGGATTTAAACCCTATAGAACAAATTTGGAAAGAATTAGAGGTGCGAATAAGAAGTCACGACATTAAAATTCAACTGAAAGCAGTAATGATCGAAGAATGGAACAAGATCGGTGCAGAAGTAACCGACCGTTTAGTTAAATCTATGCCCAAACGTTTAAAAGCTGTTATAAAGAATAAAGGATATCCTACTAAATACTAAACATTTATAAAAATTTAGAAAATTTCATATTTAGTGATTTTTTTAAAGTGTATGATCACTTTTGTGTCCTATTTTTGTGCAATTTTATTTATTGTCATTTTTTAAAAAATAATTTGCATCGTAATTAAAATTTATTCTTCACTGCTTTATTAAGAATTGTAAAAATATTCTATGAAAAAATTTCCATGTAAAAATAAGAATATATAATGGTAAATAAGGAGGTTTTTAATTGATTCTTGTTGGTGTACGAACACTTTTGGGAGCCACTGTAGTTCTACTTCTATATTTTGAAAATTCGAACTTTTCAGATTTCCAACAATCCATAAATTATAGTTTTGGAATCATGTCTCTCTATCTTTCTATATGTCTATAAGCACGATAATTAAAAAATGCATTAAGTTAAAGTCAGGAGGTTTCTTTCGTATTCTTGAAACATATTTAATAATTTTCTGTGAAAATATACCATAATTCAATGAATCCGTTTGAGTCGGTTTGCATCATAACACTATTAACATCTTTAATGTCATTATATCTTCAAATTGAAAATTGCCTTCCCCAGTTTGGATAATATACTTTCTTATACATCGTATTAAAAGTGTAGGTAATAAACAGACCCTTCCTTCTTTAATTTCCAATACTTGAAATATTAAATATTATGCTGCCACAACTTTGTAATACTGCTTCTATACGCAGCCCCTTTCATGTTTAAGAATAGAGTTTTGAAAATAGTTCTGACGGATGCTGAAAGTATGTAATGTCAAAGACCTACCTATTTTGGCGATCATTTGGCAATGAATTCGACGTCTTTGGTGATAATTTTTAAACTCCCAGATTATTCGTGAATTTTAATATTATCTGGATGAGTACAGGGATTCTATAAGCTTTTTCAAGCTTCTTAATTCTGTCAAGAAAACGAAAAAAAAAAAAAAAAAACGACAAACAGAATCGTGTTGAGCTCAAGCGAGTAGTTTAGCGAAGCCTTGCTGAGCACTTTGTGCCGTTCTGGTTGGCGATTTAATACTCATTTGCTGTTGATGCATAAAAAGTACTGTTCTTTTGTAAGCTGCGACTGTGATTTAGTACCTGTGTTTCGTGTAGAATAAGGGTCGTTTTCCGTTATTGAAAGTATTGAGCGTTTTTACCATACACCCACTGGAAGAATTTTGAGTTTCGGCAAAAATATGAAGTAATGAAAATGTGTGGATTTATATTGCGTAAATGAAATGTATTGTTGAAAATAGTAATAAAAATATTTTGGAGTATGCAAAATATATAAAACATTGCTTCTTAATTTAATTTGTATCAATAAAATAATATTTTTAGACTTTAAAATGGTGTAAAATATTATCCCTCAGTGCCCATTTCTGGTCTACAAAATATTTCAATCCTATATTTATTCACTTCAGACTAAAAGATGTGTTTTGTCAATTGGTAGCACATACAAGCACAGATAAATATACATTCTGTTTTATTATTTGTAGAGATGAATGATATTTGTAACATATTAAAATTGATTGAAGATCCTATTCAGTAAAAAAATAATAGCGGTTAATCTTAAAACATTAAATGAAAATGTTTGAACATTGTCACAAATAAAATTCAAAACTTTTTTTTATCAATATCTCAATTTTTGTCCGTTAGACGGATTTATTAGATAATGATTGCAAATTGTGCAACATTATCATTTGTTTCATCTTACGTTAAATTTCAAAATCCATATATTTTTCAAAAATTATGAGATCAAATTTTTCCTCTCTTTTCTTTAAATATTGATCAGAGCTTACTCTGTTCTTTAGTTGAAGCAGATTATTCCTTTATTAAAATTCAAAAACAGGATCTTAATCGCATATGGTTTAGAGTCTAACAGAAATTGCACTTTTATTGTAACACTTAAAAGATTTCAAAATAATTGAGAAGATTTTCGAAATGAAATACATTCAATTTTAAAAGTATCTCAATAAATGTATTCACAGAATAGCCGAATCAACATAAATTCTTATCATTTAATCTTCATGCAATTGTTGAAGCCATTCCATTTCAGTTCTCTGCATTTAATTTTATCATTATTTCTAAATATTTACAAACGGATATGCTCATATGTATGCTTCTTCATGTATTTTTCGATGATAAATTAGAAACAAATACAATTAATCCTGACTATGCGAAGAATTATGAAATGGTATTACAGACAACAATTCCTGAGTAAATATAAAGATTAACATACGCCCACTATTGAAAAAAGTAAAGATGCATCGCGGATAAATACTATTTGCTAACTGCTGTTCCAGAGTGTTTCATGAATAATTCGGTGTTTCGCAGATATTAGGATTAATTCTAATTCATGCTTCTAGTACTGCCAATAAAAATGCAAATACTCTCTATTAATTTTGCATTTTCATAAAAGTATTAATTTAATACCCTCAAAAAGTATTGAACTTTACGTTTATTGCAGGATTTTGTCTTCAATTGGAATATCTTTGAGAGATTACTACTGGTATATTTGTTCTAATGATGTAATAATATGTATTTTGAACCTCAGAAGAGTACACTATACTCCCGAGTAGTTGAATCATTATATTGGTTGGAGGAAAGGTAATTTGTTGTTGTATAGCAAAGAAAACAAAATATGCATTTTAGAATCATTTCTTTCCAATTGATTGAAGCCATTATCTAACACTTAATTCTGTGTTACAAAAATCACATACCAGATTTTATATATTAAATTCGTAGAGCTTTAGCGGTTTCATGTAGATATGTAAGCTGAAGTATAGACAAAAGGTTAGTCACTCCCTTGATATTCTTGTTGTATTCGGTTCACATGGTGATACGAAATTATAAACCTCGAAACGATCAACCATTTGATAGATATGATGCAAAATTTTACTGAATTCTGCAATTTAAATGATAAATTTATATACCAATTTTTCTTTAGCTAGCTCCTTAAACATTGTACGTATTATATTCAAATGTATTAAAACAAACAAACCTATTTTAAATAATTTTTAAAATTGAAATATATCTATGAGTTATATCTATGAAATATATCTATATGAATGAGATGTCCAAACCATATACCTAATTTTCCTGTATAGTTCACTGTATTGTAAAGCTGCCGTTTCACATAAAAACATATAATATCCAAAAATGCTTTTTCTGGAGGTCTGAAAAATGAAAATCCACCAAATTTAGAAGTTTATATTTTTTTGATGATTGTAACAATTTCTCAATTCGTGAATGACTAAAAACATTTGTTAGATTTTGCCTTAATAAAACAGCAATTTTCAGATAGAATCGTTTTTATTTATACTATAATTCTTGATGTTGGGCAAAATTTTGATTTCCGAGTGCGAGTTAAAAAGTATCGGATTCTTGTAAAGCATTAAAATTATTGCCAACCTCCAAACTTTTCTCCAAATTCTATTATCTGGATGGCTATAAAAAGAATTAGTACATGCCTCTACATGGTACTATACAAATTCTGAGGATTTCCATATTTGCCGAAGACTCACCAATACGTTTTCACCTTTTTTCATATTACAAAATTTATATATGTATACCTACATATGTTTGTGTGTGTAGTTTGCATACAACTGCCACTTTCTCACTATATGTTAATATTTTGTACATTATTTTTAACTAAGAAAAATAAATTTGCTTCTCTCCAAAATTAAATGCTTGAAATTGCCATTTGAGGTTCTTCTTTTTTTAATAAGAGCTTCGATAGTTAGAATTAGTTTTCTTGTATAATAGTTTCATTTTGTGCTTTGTTCTTTTTTGAACGAATTATTTTTTTCCAAACGAGATAGAAATTATATTTAATAAATATTATACAAAAAAAACCGAAATAATTATTTAAATAAAATTAACGACATAAACTATTTAAAAATTATTTTTATCTGATTTTAAAATAATAAAACGAATATAGCAAATGATATTTTATATATTAAAAAATATACCTTGAACGAAATCAATTACAAATATTTGATTTGAATTCTCTGCAGTAGTTGCTATTGTATTTTCAAAATTAAATCCAAGAAAAATTATTTAGAAAGAAGAAGAAATGATCTTAACATTGTGAGCAGCAAATGTATGATGCATGCTTTTTTTCACTTATGATTGCTGATTGCAATACGATTATTAGGAGAACATGAATTAACTCCATTAATTTTTAATTTTTAATTCTGACGTCGCCCTGTGAAGTTTTTTTATTATATATTTTTGACTTGAAAATAAAAGAAAATGCGATCGAAAATGCAATTTTAATATTGTGATAAAAAGAACAATATTAAGTTTAAAATGTTTATATACTACGAATCTTTTTGAATTTTCTAAATTCTGTGAGTATATTCCTATACCCAATATTTAATTTCATATTATATTAATGCTTGATATTTTTAATGAAATAAAATTTTAACTTATCTATTTTCAAAAATGTAAGGTTAATTGAAATAAGATCATATATTAAAATTGCTCTTACTTTAGAGTTTCCAATAAAATGTTTTAAATATATAATAATTTTTAAGACATGTGTGTATCAAAAAAAATTAAATGAGAAGCAAAAGATTTTTAAAGAAGCTATATAATCCGCCATGAGTGAATAATGCTTTAAAAGAAAATGTTTTCATCTGAATATTAATACTCCGATGAAATTAACAAATTTACGCTTTGTAATACTTTAATAAGTTCCAACATCGCTTAATAGTTCGAAAGACAAAGACAACTTATTGCAAAATTATTGACGAATTGTGTTCCATAATAATGCATCTGCATAAAGTACCATTATTTTTCTTGAAATTTAGTCAAAAAACGAAAAAATATGATTCTTTAACTTTCGTATTCTCCAGATATAGAACCATTTGATTTTTCTTCCTTTTTGCTTAAAATATTCCATATAACATGAACTCTTCATTAACAACGTTTTGAGTCTATTGATGAAAATGATTTTCACTATTAGTTTGAATAGGTTTTATAAAAATGTTTTTAACCATGGTATATGGACAGGTAGTATAAAAGTGTAATAGTATGATAGGAGATTATATTGAAAGATATGTAAAAAATATTTAACAAAATATCATACCTTTAACCCTTTCGCCGTTCTCTCCTGTCCTCGAAAATTTCAGTTTTTTCCTCTGTTTCTCGTCGCATTAAAAAAAAGAAAGAAAAGAAAACAAGCAAACATTTATAAAGCGTTTTAAAAGTTTAACAGCTTTAAAATGCAGAAGAGCGTTTGAAGCCCGTTACTGCCGCCCTGCAAAAGTTTTACTTGAAAGCGTTAGATGCGTTACGGACGACGAAAGGGTTAATTCATGAAAATAATCCCATTCTCGATTCTTATTGATCATATTCGGGTGAGATTGATTTTGAGCAATATTGCGCTGTGCTTTTAATCCATAAATTCCGAACTTAAGATACAAAAAGTATAAAATAATAAAATTGCCTAAACTTTTTAAGAATAATTTAAAATTTTACTTTGAAGCAATTTCTTCATTTACATTAAACGTTCATCATTTTTCCATTAAAAAGGAAAACACAAAGATGGCTTGTTCCTGTCATTTTATCATCTTTCAGAAATATCCTTCCTTTCTTTCCAGGCCTTATCAATAATGATATTAATGTAATCTTCCTTCTGGCATTTATCTGCGATGTTGTACGTGTTGGGAGGCATATTCCTTATCATTCTTCCCCTGAGCTAATTGAGTTAAATCCCACAAGGAGCAATCTAATCTTCGCTGCACATACAGAAAGAATTGGATAATTTTAGCAAGAATGATGCAGATGAATTTAGCAAGCTCAGATGGGCTAATTAAATGCTTGGAAATGTTTATTATTAAATTAAATCAAACTCTAATAGTCATGAAACATAAATAGAGATAAAACCAATATTGTTTGATATTGATATGACTGATTGTATGCATTAATAATAATTATTATACATTAATGATATTACTACACAGTAATAATAATTATTATACATTAAC
>JAPMOR010029689.1:883593-900102 GCA_026543865.1 Argiope aurantia
ACATTAATGATATTACTACACAGTAATAATAATTATTATACATTAACTATATTACTACACATTAATAATCATTTATACATTAAAGAAATTACTACACATTAATAATCATTTATACATTAAAGAAATTACTACACGTTAATAATTATTATTATACATTAAAGAATTACCCTTAAATATAATTTTGTCTGGGAGAATTTAAAATAAAACCAGATTTAAATTTTAAAATTTATGCCAATTATAGAATAAAGGAGAATATAACGTAGAATTATAAAGGAATTTAATCGTTGTTTCTTATTTGCAGTAATTATTATTTAATTTTATTTTTAGTAATTTTTGAAAATTCTCCGAAATCCTGTCCAACATCCTCCTAAGCAAATAATGGAGCCACGGTGGCCTGGTGGTAAGGTCTTGGTTTCGGAACCGGAGAGTTTCAGACTCGAGACTCGATTCCACCGAAGGAATGTTGTGTAAGTTGGTCTGGTGCACGTAAATCCGTTGGTGGGATGTGGAAGTTTGGAAATGAGGTGTCAGATCAGGTGTCGTTCTCATCATCTGACTACGGTTCAAAATATATTGTCCGTTTCAAAATAGCCCTAATGTCCCTTTAAAACTAGACATTAATATGACTAACCAACCAATCGAACCTAAGGACAGAATTTTGCTGGCATTCACTGTAACTTTCTGGTATGAAGCAAATATTGTTATCAATTTGTAAAATTACTACCTTACGCAATAACTCTCCTAATAAGATAGGTATTTTTAAATAATGGTAATAGCCTTTACCGTCTTGGTAATAATGTGTCGATTTAGAAGACAAAAGTAAGCCTCACGAATATTCGAGAAACTTATTTTAACTGCTTTAACCTCTTATTCCTAAGATCATTTTAATTTTTCATCCAGAATGCTGGAATCCCCGCGTTTTCTTTCAAATATGAGAAAAATTCCTCCCCCCCCCCCCGCCCTTAGAATTCACAATTAAATCCCGTTTTCTTAAGACGTCACCATCTGAACTTCGCTTAACTGATACTTACTAGGTATGTTCGCATATTTTTTGAGATTTCTCAGAAAATGTCTTTGTGCAAAAATGAATTTGGGCGAGCACTTCTAACGAACAAAGCATGCTCCATAGGTATTCAATTAATTACACTTAAGGAAAGGGACAGGCATTTGGCCAGGTTACTTGGACAGATTCCGTTTTTTTTAATGGGCTTTTGTGGCTTTTCCATATTAATAGTGTTAATGGTGCTGTTTAGGCACCTGCCTTTTTGCATTATTCTTCATTCGGATTTCGTGTTATTTCCCCTTTAATCCGTTCTGTTCGAAAAATCTTTCCAGTGGATGCAACAACCAGAAATTCAACAAATTTGATAATGGATAAAAATTTTATTCCACAAGAAATAAAGTGAAAAATGGAAAACAGAGCACAGCCGAAGCGTGTACAAAAAGCAACATGCGCAAAAATCAACAGCAGATAAAATTGAAGATAGTCATAAAAATACTAGTATTCACAGTACTATCAACATTTCAAAGAAATAATTCAATTGAATGATTGATTTGCTTCCGTTTATAACAAAATATGGAAGTTTATCAAAATGAACCTGTATCTTGGAGTTTGATTGAGATATCACAAGAATTCTTGTGCTTTCGAGAATCTTCATTTTTCAAAGTGTTTCCTAGATAAATTGGTCATTGATATGACATCTATCGAATTATCTGTAAAATTATTTTCTTTACTGTGAGAGTAAATTCCCAAACTCGTAGCCTTATAAATTTATTGAAGAAAAAATTTCCATACGCAGATGTATTATTAGCATATTGCTCATCTCGACACATTCAAGTAGTTATAGTTCATATAACTGAATATTTAAGAAGATGGCTTTGAGTCAAAAAACAGATCAGAAAGATGTTGGAAAAATTTCTTGATTGAATTTCTTATCACTCAGCTATAAAAAATATCAAAGAAAATCATATAATTATTTCTATTCATATATTCAAATGAAATAAAATAACTTTCAATAAGAGAGATATTTGGTTATTTATTATCTCCTTCGTACAAAGAGGCATATTTTGCAAAAAAAATTGAGTGGAATTGTCTAGTTCTTCGAAAAATTTAAAGTATTCCACAAAGATATGGTGAATGTTTTAGTTTATCTAATAATGAAATATATATTACATTAGAAGAACAACATTATAATACCTTTCAGAAAAACTGATATATTAAACAGTAATAAAATTAATTATCTTATTTCTTAATTGTATTCTTTTTTGTCCCAAGATGTAAATGTTTCGTTACCTTTATTGCTTTGTGCATTGAAATCTCTGCTGTCTTTTCATTGAATTAATATGTAGATTTATTAAATTTTGAAAAAAAAAACTGAAATATTTACCAATACATAGAGAGTATATTTTTCAAAAAGAGTACCTTTGAAACAACATGTTAATAATTTGTTATCAGCATGAATCAGGAACAACATTGCTGTTTCCTAGCTTGGTATTTCTTGAAGAATATTGCTATGCCTCTCTTGAATTTAAAAAAGAAATATTTTGTCAAAATACTATTACGCAATAAAAATATCTACGAACAAGAAAAGACCATCGAATAATTGACTCTTCTGAGACAAACAATCAATATAGACAGAAAACTGAACTGGCAAAAAAAAATTATTCCTTAAAAGAAAATGTACGTCATATACTTGAAAGTCTGAAATTGCCCCCATACACAAGGAAAATATTTTACGTCTGGAAACAGGAAATACGGTTCAAAATCAACTCCGATTTCCGGCTAATGCTTTCAGATGAATATTCCTACATCTGTCGAGGCACTTTGTGAAATTAAATTGAAGTCCCTTTTCATAGGACAGACGCTCCACCTCATTTCGGAAAGAGTTTGATGCAAGTATGAAAATTTCTTAAAACCAATTTCATTTTGCCTCTGAAATTCTCTCGAATTCAGAGGCGAATTCAATGCGAAATACTCTCGAATTCATTCCAATCTAAATGTTCTTTGCTTTTAATTTTCAAAGAAGCAATTGAAAGTTTCTTCTAGTGAATTTGAAATGAATTATTAAAAAAGGCTGAAAAGAATTTCATGTTTCCCACATTTAAAAAAAAATATGAAGCTCATCGTACATTAATATATTAATACGTAAAAGTTTTAAAATTTTTTAACATTAGTCTTTACACTATCCATATCTATGTGATGAACGTTTTTAACAAACCTTTTTACTTGTTATAATAATCTTTTATATCAAATTTCGAAAAACTTGTTTGAGATTTCACAGTTGAATCTAATTATTGGTGGCATTGATTTCATGAATGCAAAAATATCTATGTTTGATGCCGACGTTCTAATACTTGAAAGGAAATCAACGTATTTTCAGGAGACCTACTGTCAATCGAATCGTGTCAGTGAAAAGAAATAAGAAATACAATATTTTCAATGTCATATTAGACAAGATAGTAATAACATGTAGAAAAGTTACCTATACTTTATTGATTATAGAAAATATAAAAATTGTAGTAGACCTATACTATGCATAATGCTTCATTAACAGGTTAACAAAATATAAGAGTTGGAGTATATTCAGAGACTAGAAATCGCATGATGATACTGGATTTGAAACGCTTGCCAGGCATGGCACTGCCCTTGCCCGGGACTTTTGTACCTTTGCTAAGAGAATTTTTGTTTCAGAATTCCACAGCAATATTCAATTCTCATTACAGGTTCATCCTCATTAAAGGTTTGACAGCTGCTCGTATTGGAGAATTGTGTCAAAATTTAGAACCAAAACGAATAATTCCTGTTAAGGTTGTAAAATTCTCTTTCACAGTTGATTCAAAAGGTACCACACATTTTGAGACGATAATAAAATTCAGGTAGGAGGATATTCGTCCTACAGTTATTTGATATAAGTGAAAATACATATTATATAAAACACACCTCCACTTTAAAATGGGCTTTACGTTCTGGAATTCAATATGAAGGGAGTTACCACTCGCATAGTTTTCTTCAAAGAAAAAAAGAATGGGAACAAGAAAGTAAACGTAAAAAAAAAAATGAATGTTCCACTTTTTTTAAAGTCTAAATTGCATCGATGAATGGGAACACTAATACATATATGTGATTGAGGAGAAGTCTGTTTTTCTGTAGATGAATTACACATATCTACGTCAGTTTTGACGTTCTTGCTACGTCATTGATAATGATTACAGTGTGTTCATGTGGACCGTTTTTTGGTCATTGGTCTTGATCATTGAATCATGCAATGAATGCTGAAATGAAGAGTCTTACAGAAGACATAGAAATCACGCGCAAGAGCAACGCCATTTAACGTGTTTGGGAGGAATTTGTGATCTTGTGCTGCTATGTCATTTTAGATCAACTAGGTGCACGATACCTACCATGCTGCGTCATTGATTATGATTACGTTGTGTACGCATGGATAGTTGCTGGGCCATTGCATGTGATCATTGAATCTTTCTATGGATGTTGAAATGAAGTGTCTCTTAAGGGGACACGGAAAACACGCGCTTGAGCAATGCAATCTAATGTTTCTGGGAAGCATTTTTGGTCCAGTGCTGCTTTGTGATTCCAAATCACCTAGGTACTATCTACCCACCCTAAAAGTGTGTCACCTTATTGCTGAGTTTCCTTCAACTGCCATCAAAGCCTTCATAGAATTGGCTGTTATGAGTTGTGATCATTGAATGTTGCTATGAATGCTGAAGCTAATTCTCTCAGAAAAGACACTGAAATCACGGACGCTTGCAATTCCATTAATGTGTCTGGAAAGAATTTGCGATCCAGAGTTGCTATGAGATTCCAAATCACCCAAGTGCACCCTATCTTCTCTAAAAGTGTATCATTCAGTTGCTGAGATACCTTCAACAATTAACACCGCCTTCATAGAAGCCACTGGCAATAGACAAACAGACGATAGAATAGGCATTCGTAGACGAGAATAATTTATATCACCATCAGAGAAAAAAGCATGAGCTAGTTAGGAAGAATAGTTCATGATTCCTTTCGTCGAGTAGATTCAGGTCTTAATTTAAGAGATTCAGAGCATTAGGGCTTGGTCAAAGTTTATGTATTTTAAGATACTCCTCATATCTATGCAATAGACTTTATTTGCATCAGGGATACATAAGATTGGTGATAAAACTTATAAGGAAGCTATTAGTAGCTGAATCCTGCATTGCAATATTTTCAATCTATACATGTAATGTAATGCATTTTAAAGATGTTATCTATTAAAATTATAATAGGCACGGACATGCTTTCCATTAAGGAAATTCGAAAGTCTAGACTACGGTTTCATTTAAATCTCCCTTCACCAAATGTTTCTAATCTCAGTAAGTAGCTGACGTAAGTTTAAACTTCCAAAATCGGAAAGACGTTTCGGTCCAGTTGGAAGACACCAATATATTATGTAATTTTATGCAAGGCTAAGCTCATCAATGGAATACACAAATGATCTATTAATCTGTTATTGAGAATCATCTTCATCGTATTTTGCATATCTCTACTTTCTAACGTTTCTTCTTTGCTACTGAAGTTATAAACAGTTTTAAATGTTATGGGATAAAAATGTTGTGTAACTTTTACCTACTTGAAGTATTTATGTTTAATATTTTTTTGGTCTCTAGAGTAGATGATAAAGTTTAAATTTCAATATAAGTTTTATGGAAACGAAACAAAAGTTTTCGGAGAAAAATGAAAACCAAAAGGAATTTTAGAAAAAAATTCCTTTTGGCAAATTTCACAAATATAATTAAAAAATATATTTCTTATTCAAAATTGATACAAAAACATCTCAATATATTCTATAGTTACTGAAATGCAGAAATAACTATCTGTTCATTTAAAAAGAAAGTTGTTGTCATTTTGAGGCTTTAAAAATAGAAAATAATTGGTCCATATATTTAAAGATACGCATATATATAACGCATATATTTAAAGATGGGAAAGAAACGCAATCTATTTCTTTGTTTAGGATCTAATATATATATATATATATATATGTGTGTGTGTGTGTGTGTATGTGTGTGTGCTTGTAATGATATTTTGAACTCTTAATTTAAACAAAATTAATTTCCAAAGCTTATCTTAATTTAGCCCATAGTAATTTTATCCTCTTATTTCTTGATACAATTCCACTTTCAGTTTAATTAATTCAACTGAAGCTGTGTAAAAAGTACTGTGCTTTTAATATATGTATGGAGTGAAAGTGATACTTCCGTTTCCCTTCTCAAGGGTCACCACGTGTATGGAATTGGCGCATTTCCGGAAATCTGATGTTATATAAGACTAGTGATCATTTGTTTCGTTCCTTCCTTCCCTTCTTTCGTATTTCTGCTTTTGTTTCGCGCTGTTGTGGACGTGCCTTGTCCGTTTGTAAATAAATTGCTTTCCCGGAATGGATATTAAAGAGAATTAAAAAATCCAAAACATCTTCCATATCTTCAAACCTGCCTTCTGCTTCAACCAACATAACATTACACACACACACACACGCATATATATATATATAGCTTTATAATTCCTCTGAGCCAAGAAAAAGATCCCGATATTTTTGAATTTCCAAAGCACTTCTTACTCTAATTGGTGTATTCTTATTTCATAGGTGGTTTCTTCAACCTCTTTTATGTCAAAAGTAAAAAAAAAAAAGAAGAAGAAGAATTAAGTGTGATAATTAAATATTTTACCCTAAAGTAGTCACATATCTTTATATAAATTTTAGAGATTAATAGTATAAAATACGAGCAAACAGGTGAAGAACAGGTTTAGCTAAAGAATCCAAAGTCACATCTAGTATATCTATGAAAAGTATTATACTTACTGAATCACAGTACAATTGAGGTTACAGAAATAAAAATTGCTCTTCACATCACAATCATCATTTTGTAAAAAGAGAGTAAACAGAAAATTATTTTTTAATTATTATAATATTTTGCGATCTTATATGGTCATTAGTGACTTATAATCCCATTTGGTACTCAAGAAACTCAATGTAAACGTTCACGAAAGATAAAAAAGCTAAATGTGGTTAAATGGAATACCATATTTAAGAATTATTTGTGTTAATGGATTTTTAATTGTTCCTAACTATTCTGTCATTAGTTACTATTTATCTTTATTATTAACCATTATGCAGCAAACCAAAAAAACTTACGAGATAGGGACGTACACATGAACATAAACTAGAACTTACTTAATTGATTAACAAGAAAATATGACTTACTTATGGTAGAAGCGCATTTAAAATTCGTTTCTTTACATTATTAATTGCTGTAATGTCTTCAAACTCGAGTGTATGATTATCAAAGTTCATTTTGTCATCTTTCCGATATCTACTTCAGTGTGTCATGAAATAATTCAATAGTCAAGTTGTTCAAACGATTAGTTGCTTCAGTCTCTTAGATTTGAATATGATGGATTATTCATGTCAGTTTTCACTAAGGAATAGTTTGCTTATTTGAGAAGGAAAAAAAAAATGGTTTTCATTGATTTATGATCCCGCTTGTTTAAAGTATTATTCAACGATCATCATGTTTGGCATTTTATGAGATAGAAAATGGTTAGCTTCACATCACTCATTCGAATTAAACTGCAATTCTTCTTGCTGGTTTTTTTCTTTTCGTTTCTTTTTCTTCTTCTTACTTCAAGAATTATTCATATGAACATAATCATATTTCTGTACTGCACCGGCATATTCAATCTGTCCAATAAATAGGTGAAACTGCAAAAAAATTACGTTTGGAAGCTTATGTAATGTCAGTCTTTTTACTTAGTTAATGTCATATGAATCAGTAAAGAGAAATTGTTGCAATTATTGGAATATTAGACTTAGAAATTTTCATAAATCTTCATATTCCAGACGCTCCTAAATCCAAAAATTGCATTTTGGAATTATGTCAGTCTTTCGCTCTGAATGTCAGTGAACACGAAACCTCAAAAACACATTGAATTATATTATATTTAATTTCAGCACCAAGTTCTCTATTTGTAGACCAAATTATTCACTTTCAGTTTTGATGCTTGAAAAGGAATTTAATTTTTTTAATGAATGGACAAATAACAAAAAAAAATACAAAATAAAAGTAAAAAACGATACATATGAAAGAAAAAAAACAGATAAAAATAGACAACACTGAAAATGAAAGCAAACGAATAAATAATAAGAAAATGAAAGTGTATCATAAATTATATAATATACATAGTTGAATGTTTGATTTTTGGATGTATTGATTGTACTTTCCGTATATAAAATGCATTAAAATTCGAAATATGCCTTTTGAGTAATTATTTTCGAAAATATTTTTAAACAATTGCAATTTAATTTCTAATTTCTTTAATTTCTAGAAACTCGGAAATACCAAAAGATTGTTAATGGATATTTTGTTATATAGTGAATTAGATAGCCTTTTATATCACAGGAGCAGTTTTCATTTGCTCGGAAATTGAAAGGAAGAAGATATGAAGAAAATGAGCAATATATTGGAATGAAAACTTCTTTCTAGACTTTATCCCGATAATTTATTTGAGATTTTGGGCACTATTTCACATACGCTTCTGCTGGCTATTCTGTAGTCCCTTATTTATTTTGATTTGTTTTGCTATTTCAGCCGGACTTTCATTGCTCAAGTACCGGACACGATCCTTGAGAGCCAATAAATGTTGTCTTAACCTCACACTTGCTGCTCGAAAATCTAGTAGAAATTTGTATTTCGACTAAATTCTAGTAGAAATCCATATAATTTAAAAACTCAAAAAATCTAAACAGAAGAAATATTGATTGACAGATTTGTCTTCGAAATTAGATGAGTAGTCATATCACTGATTCTCCGTCCCGCTCGAAGGCACACGGATAAAAAACTGAATGGTCGGACTGAAGCTACAGCAACAAGCCGGGAACTGTGGTTGAATCCTAAGGGCCATCACCACCCACGGTAAAACACTTCCCTAAAGAAGTACGTCCCGTCATCGATGGGAAGAGCCCTTACCTTTTCATGTACCCTCCAGGTTGACGAGAACCAACCACCGTGACGGAAGCTTCTCATCCTCATTTCGAGGTGCCCCCGGGGTGTAAAAAATTATATGAGTATTTTATTTTAGGCCAAATTTACAATGAAAAAGATAACTTTTTGGTTTGTAGGCTAACATGTATGAGAATGTGATTCCTTCGAAACGCAACGGCTTGGGTAAATAAAATTAAGCTCGTCATTTAGAGACGAGAAGTTTTAGATCTGTGTCAACATTCGGATCTAAAGGGTAAAAGGGTTTTCTTCCCTATATTACGAAGCAAATGGCCCAAAACGTATCATGCCACACTATCTCATCTATATATAGTATAAAATGAAGTCTCATGAAAGCGTCTGTATGTTCGGAAGAGAAAAACTCGAAAAATAGTTAATTGATATTGGAGATATTTGTACCATTTTGTAGGGCATATATTAGGGAAGGTTTTAGTATATTGAAGTCATATCAAAATTAAAAAAATGTGTTTTATAATTGCGATTATAATTATTTCCCTACTAAGATTCGAGCATGCCTTAAACAGCAGCATTTGTGCTTTGCACTTATCCGCGCACGTGCGAAAACCTGAAACTGCACATGCGCAAATATGAAGAGTTGTGGTATGCATATGCTTTGCATTTCTTCGTTTACGTTTGATTTTAAACAGCGATTCAAAACTCATTATGCCCAAAAAACAGAAATCCAACCTTGGCTGGAGCACATTAAATGCTAAAACGCCTCGTTTGTTGCGTGATAATGAAAATGTCGATGAAAGAAATGCCCGATTAGTGAATATCAGAGATAGAATGTCCACACTTTGTTGAGGAGTGTCTTCTGTTGGGCGAAGTAACAGTCTCTCTTTAAATAGCACTGCAATTGAATTACAGAGACAGGATGAATCTCATGAGGAGCGAAGTGATCGCCCAGCCAATATAATTTACAAAGAACTACTATGAAGCGATCTGAATTTTATTCTCATATCAGATTATACAGAACTGATAAACAAGTGTGGGTAAAATGACTTATTTGTATATTGTTTTAAATTTTAAAACAGCTTTTCTATTGTATATTTTTAGTGAATTGTTTTTCTGTGAAAATATCATATTCTTATCTTTTTTACAGTCTAAATATTTCTGAATGTGCGTTATAAAATTGTTTTATAGTTATTTTTGATGATTTATAAATATATTTTTTATGTTTGTTTGATGTTGCGTGACATGCCCATCGGGTGGAGGCTAGACTTACGTTTAAAGCTAAGTTTTACTTTTCAATGTTACGCCATGGGCAACGCTATGCGGGTACTACTAGTTACACAGAAAGAGAGAAATATGATAAAAAATATGGTGCTAAAGAGTCCGAGTACACGAAAATTAAAGAACAATATTATCGACTTCTTTCTAAATCATTTGCATTTAGAAAAATACACTTCTTCAACGTCTGTTTCCAACTGTTTAGACTTCCCTGCAAATCCTACATCTCAGGGGATTTCCTGCAATTGATCTTATATCATCCATAATAAATGTAATTCTCAATATGCCCGATAATCTAATATTCGTATATACCTGAATACCTACCCAAAAATGATATTTAAGCTATTTCATAAAGAAAAATAATCGATATTTGCTAATAAGATATGAATATAATTACCAACAAAACCAATTATGTTTATAGTTCGCATGCTTGCATATTAAGTCCAAATCTTATAGCTTTAACATATGTATCAAAATTAGATTTTAAGACACCATTGTTTGCTTTTACTAGCTAAGATCTTGCTTTTGAATATATTTATTTTTCCCCAAATGACACGGATCACTCATGTTAGGATTATTAGAATTCCAAGTCTTTATCGTCTGCGCATTATCTTGTCACCCATTAAAATTTTATATTTCTGGAATTAAAATAAATCACTGGGAATGTTTCACTAGTGTTAGAAAATAATGATATGCATTATTGAATATACAGATTGCGGAATAATTATTTCTTGATTAAATATATGACAATCATCATATATTTAATGAAGATTCAGATTAAAGAATATTTTCACAAATTCATTTCACACAATAGAGAATAATTAAACGAAAAGTCAAGGATTAAATAAGCGTTCAATCCCTTCATTAGGCTCAATATTCATACGGCTTCTTCAAAAGGTTCATAAATTTAGCACATAAGGCCAATCACGTTCTGCTGAGGTATCAGATAATCGCGATTAATCAATGAAATATCAGTACTTTTAAATATGATATCAAACAAAATGTATTCTAAAAATAATTTGAATGCCATTGTTAGAAATTTTTCTAACAACCAGCCGTCTTTTACAACCAGCTGTTCGATGGCTATACTGGTTCAATTTATTTAACTCTTTGATGTTTAATTTCATGTTCCCGTCTCCCCATGTAAAATACATTAGGCATCAAAATGTCGCACATATTGAACCCGTATTATTTTAATACCATTATACATGTAAGAAGTGATATTGGCTGTAAACTTGTTTCAGGGATGGTGATTAATTGAAATAATTAGTTGGTTTCTATTGTAAGAAATGGCGTCGGCAATCATGTCAAGTCGGATCTGGCTGGATTTTGGCATCCAATAGGGATGGGTTGCGCGTGTGACCAGGGGGCTTGGGAAACTCCTGGAGTAACGCTCGATTCTGGCGGAGGCGATGGACGAATGAGATCTGACGCTGTTTACTTGCTCTGTTTACGTACCCTTTTTTGGTTTGGTCATGTTTGGCATTCCCATCTCAGGTGAAACCTGCTTTTAATTAAATCTTATCTCATTTCTGTAAATAGTGTAAATATTTAAATGCTTTAATTATATGTAGTCTTAATGAATTAATTGTTTGTTTAATTAGGCTGTCAGTATTCCTTTTTTTTCAAAAAAATTCACTTTACACATAGACGCTGTCTTACATATATGCTTTGTTCATTATGTATATATAACTTTTATTGGATTCGAGTATCATGAAATATTGTATTTAAAAATTTGTAAAATATTGTATTCAAAAATTTAAGAGTATCGGCAATTCATATTCAAATTAGACATTGTCTTGCCTCTTGTTTGTTATACTGAAAGCGCTGATGATAAACAAAACCTTTCTTCATTAACTTTCAATAATGCCAGAAAAAAACAATGGAAACTGCTTCAGTTTTATTTCAAGAAAGATATCTATTAAGGAAAATAATATAAAAAAAATTAAAAAATGTCGAAATTCAGAAAATAATTTATATCAGTTAATTCGTTATAATTAAAGGGTCGTTGTGGCCTGGTGGCAAGATCTCTGCTTCGGAATCGGAAGGTTTTGGGTTCGTAAGCCGATTCCACCAAAGAACCGTCGTGTGGGCGGGGCTGGTGCACGTTAAATCCGTCTGGGCCAAGCGTCCCGTCACTGGAATGGTGTGGAGAGAGGAGCTCTATCTCAGGTGTCGTACTCGTCATCTGACCGCTGTTCAAAATTCCGAGGTCCGTCCCAAAATGGCACTACTGTTGCTTTAAAACGGTACGTTAATATAACTCAACTAAACTCGTTATAATTAAATATATATATTTTTGACATCTATAGTGATGTAAATAAAGGGTTTAAAATGCAGTTTTCTCTCTTTAATGTATATGTATGGGCCTAACTTATTAGCGGTAGTTCAAATATTCTGGTCTGCACAGCCCCATGTTACAAATAAAGGATTTAATATTCCTGAAAAATGATTTTATTTGGACAATTATACAAGTTATTTTAGACTGGTAGCATCTTACAGAATAACTAAAGTGATTAAAGCATTTATTCAGGAAACATATAATGAAATAAGTTTGAACAATGTCCCATATGAAATTCAAATCCATTTCAATATAGTTGAGTAAGTAGATTTGTAGAGATCAAAAGATTAAAGACCTCTTAAAATGTTGCAGACATTCTGTCCTATTCATTAATTTTTGTAAATCCAAAAGCAGATTTTATTCCCAGTTATTAAAGTTTAAACTCATAAAAGATCAAACTACATTAAGAAAATTTTCGAAATGAAATACTATTTTCTATAAAAGAATTTCTATAAATTTATTCATCGAATTATGGAGATTAACAACCGTGCGTATAATTTAATCTTCATGCAATTGCATAAATATTTCAATTTCAACAGTTTATATTTTATATCCGTCAGTGTTTCAGAGTATTTGTTGAAGAATATGCATATAAGTACCTTTCTTAATATATTTTTGGATAATAAACGATAAGTATATTGGCAACTAATCCTATCATTCAGAGAGAGTTTAAATAGGATAATGCACTACAATTTCTTATTCATTTTAAGAGTAATCTCCACCCAATGTTTAAAGAAGCGAGACTCAACCTAGAATAAATGTTATTTTCGACCATTTATTACAGAATGTCTGATGAATTGCTCTTTACTTCGCAGGGATTAGAATCAATTATCATTCATCTTCGAAATGCTGAAAGAAAGCATGCAAAACTGAAATATAGTCTCGCCATTTTTAAGATTGTTAAAATATTCGTCTCATTAGACTATTAAAATATTAAGATACTAAAGTTTATGTTTACTAGAGGAGTTTTGACTTTAAATCGAAGATATAAGATATAGATTTCTACTGGGATATCTATTTTAATGATGTAAGTATGTAAATGTATAATATACACCTCGTAATTTTGAATCGTGGTCAGAGGACGAGGACGACACCTGAGCTGACACCCTCCTCTTCACATCATACCAACGGGAGGACATTACGCCCTGACGGATTTAATGGGCAGCAGATCCCTTTACAGGATGGTTCTTCAGTGAATTCGGGTTCCGAACCTGAAACCCTTCGGCTCACGAGCCCAGACCTTACCACCATACCACCGCGGCCTTGTCTGAAATAAATGAGTGGTCTTGTTGAATTTTGAATCACTTAAAATCTCATTGATTTAAAGCGTTTTTCCGTAGTCTCAACACAAAATTTGTAGATTTCTGTGAAAATTTAAAACAAGTCTATTGAATTCATTTTACTCCTGTCAGATAATCGTGCCTTTAAAAACATAAAACGGATACAAAAGTGCTCAGGTAAAATGCAGCACTGTCAATAATTTCATGCAAAAACATTTATTCTTATTATTTAAATTTGCTGTTCTTTGTGTTCATGATGGTTACATTTTCGTCACGTATGTTTGAATTAGAATATTTAAAATAAATACTGTTTTCCATAATATTTTCGGAATAAAGCGCCATCGTCTATTATTCAGAGAATCTTATTTCTTTCACCGTACTCCTACCAAGATAAATTCTTTATAAAAAATATGTGTTTTTCATATCATGCAAAACTCGTTGAAAATAGTCTCATATAACTAAGGAAGTTGCATGTACCTGTAGTAAAGTTATTATGCTAAATTTATTGCGATACATTATGTGGCTCGTAAATGATAAATAAGGAATTTACATAAAATAAAGGGGAATTTTAAAAAATGCCAGTTTTAAAAAAGACACGTTATTTTATTGGACTTTTAAACTGCTATAAAAACACAGGAAAATATTTCACAGAGTTACTTGTAAAAATGATGTAGATATTTGCTACTAAAATTATAATCCTTCCATGACTTGAAAATGGGTTCGTCCTTAAATTGAAAAATGTATCCCCCGCGATTACCATATAGTGTTTCTTAGTTAAGCAGTGGAGAGGTAAAATTTAATCGACGAAGAAAGTTAACAAAAGTAATAATAAAAGAATGCAAAAAACAGATTCCTAGGGGAGAAGAATCTGATGATACATTTTTCACTTTTAGTTAGAATGCTAAGGAAGGTTTTCATGTCAAGGAAGGTTCATAAATTTTTATCTCAAATATCTCCTTGAAGTTTATTCCTTTGTTTTTATTATGGTATAGAGTGTATTTTTCTAACATCAGTTTTGAGCCTATTTTCTTTACCTTTTATTAATCTCCATATTTCGCTGCTAGGTACGTAGAAACCTATCTGAATAAATTTAGCATAATCTCTTTTCTATTAGTATATGCTTCTTCCCTTACTATACGAAACACAGTTTTGAATTTAAAGGGCTTGAATGATTTTATCAATTATCCTATATAATAGCCTTAAAGGATTGCTCAGAAAATAACTTTTAAATTTGATTTCAAATCTGAGTATCATATAACTGTTCTAATTTTTTTAAAAAAAATATTACAAATTTATGTTTTTTTTATTATTCTATTCAATAATTTGCTTTCGTTTCGTCTTTAATTTGAACTTCAGTTTGTTACTGATGTGATTGGGCTTCAGTTTTTCAAATAATAGGTTTTCTAAATTGAAGGAAAAATATTTCGCCTTGGAGACTTCTGAATCCGTAAATGTACTTGATTGTTCTTGTTTTCGCCTTATTCTGTATGTTTACATTCCACTCAGGCTTTTAACAAAAGTCTGCCATTACTTTTTACTAAATCGGTGGAAATTTCAGCCAAGATTTAACTTCAGAATTGAGCAATAATGAAGCATTTTTATCATTCGCACAATTTCAAATGTAGTTGATTTTTCTCATAGTATAATTGGATGTATAAAAATATATATGGTTGATCTTTAATTTGAATTTTTGTTTTCTTCTTGTAATACACTGAAATTTGTAATGAATAAAAGAAAACTTTATTAAATAATGTTCTGAAAAATGAAATAAATCATAAAATGTATTCTACATTACTCTTAAAACTACAGTTGTTAATGATTATGCATCCCAACATTCCTCAACAAACAAAATTATTAGAAATATTCTACATGTAAATATACCTAAAAACATCTTTAAAAATTAATTAGAAGAAAAACATTTGTGGCACTTTAATGGGTGTAATTATAATAGTAAATTTTAGAAATGATGTAAAAATATTTTTTTTTTTGCTACAGTATTTTTAAAAGATATCACAGAAAACTATCAAAATATGGAATAATTTTAATCATATAAAATTATAGCTAAATTCTGAAAACAAACACGACTAAACTCTTCTTAAATAATATAATATATTTTCTAAATTTTGTAGTTTAGTTGTAATTATTATGTATTGTTAAGCAACAAAACTTAAATATTCACACCAGCAGGCATACATTTTCTTTTATTCTTAATACTGAGAATTCCCTTTCATAGCTCGTTTGAATTAAAATTTTGTTTAAAATATACATTTTGACTTACTGCCAGTCATTTGATACAGAAATTTGTCGTAAAACATTAAGAATTATGTATGTTTGTATTTAATTTGCAACTCATGCACACAAGGAAAATGAAATAATCTAAAAAGCGTGTATTAAGAATAACTACCTTTGAAGCTATTTATCCTATGATAATGGTTTAGAAGAATTATTAATCATTAAATATACATATATTCATATCTTAACTATTCTTACAAGCAAGCTACGCTCGGTATGGGATTCTGTCATAAATATTCATTAAAAACAAAAAACATTGACTAATAGCAATAGTGACTATAATATATCACAGGAGAAAAAGAAAATATATAGTCTTAAGTAATGTCT
>JAPMOR010029689.1:905102-921617 GCA_026543865.1 Argiope aurantia
TTTGAGATATTACATAAATGATGAAAAATATTTTGTAGTTAACATAATACTTAAATACCGAGCGATTCTGTTTGCAATACTCGCATTCAATAATAATAATAATTAATTAATAACAATAATGATGATAAATAAAATAAAACGCTCGGTTTTATTAAAAAATATCTTAATATTAATTGCAATTTCGTCATTTACATTTTAAATTAAAGTTGAAGTTTTGCCGGAAATGACAACAAATTAGCAAAATATATATAGTAAATTGAACGAAACGATCTAAACAGTATAAGTTTGGTATGACTATCAAAATTTGAAGATTAAAAATGTTTTGTTTGAGAATCCTTTAAGAGACCGGTTACTTAAAATATTTAATTGAAAATTGTAGCGAGCGGTAATAATGGCGAACCGGCTGGTCGCCAAAGGCGGCTAGTATATAATAAATACTGTTTTTAAAAACACGTTTTTATATTATGGATCTCGTTTTTTTATTTTAATTATTTGTTTATTAATTAATTTATATTTAATTTAATCTTTTATATTTTATTTCATTTTTTTTATTTAATTCAATTATTTATTTTTTTTTAATTCAATTATTTATTTTTTATTTTTTTATTCCTTATATTACATTATTTATAGTATTTTATTAATTTCATTGTAATTATTTTTTATTTTAAGTATTTAACCAAATTTTTAAAAACTTTATTATTATAAATATCGCATTATACTTAATTCTCTCCCAAATTCATAACACGATTTTTTTTTTAATTTGGGATTAAAATTTAACTATAACATTTGATATACTGAAAATTCTGGACGTACTAAAGCAGCTTTGAAATTTAAAAGTAACGGGTTATTTTATTTAACAGGAAAGTGTCTAAAAAACGAGATTCTAGCATCTCAGAGAGTGTTGATTGCTAAATTCTAAATCAAATTTTATAAAACAAATCAGGTAAGCTGAAAGTATTTTAAAAATTACACCAAGTGAAAATTTCACTTTATGAAGAAACAAACTGTAATAACTATTTATTATTGTTAACTATTACTTTTAATAATTTAATAAATTTAAAATCATTATCAAAACCAAAAAAGTCTCCATCCTCATTCGCTATCCGATTTTATTTCTTTAAAACTTTATTTGAAAGTTTACGATTTCTAGATAATTCATTAATAATTTCCTGTCTCTCACCTTTCTCCAGTTTTGAGATAATGTCAGAAAATTCTTTTTCACTATATATTCTCAAAAGAGAAAATTCTTTATAGAACATCCCTTGCAAAAACTACTAAAAGGATATTGAGAATTTATATTTCATATGAATATTCGTGTCATTAAGATACACCATCTGTTCTCTCCACCAGTTTCGAGAAAACTTTGTAAAATAAATTATGGACAGTCTCCCAGCATGAAGAATTAGACCGATTTCACCAATTAATATTGCCACACTGGTGTATACTGATATTTAAGAACACTTTATGTTCGTTGTTGACAGTACTCTCCCTCCAGTGAGACGAATGATATGGCTGCTGAGTTTAATGCGCCTGTACCCATCTGAGAAGCGCCAAGCGTTTTGGCAAGGGTGTGTGGGTGAGTGGTTGCTGTTGCGTCAAGTGAGTCTGACGACTTTGGGTTGCTTCGTCAAGTGAATCTAACGACTTTGGGTTGATGTGGGTAGATGGCGCCACAACAGCGATACGAAGATTGAAAGTTCATTGTCCGAGGTCACCAATGTGACGGATTGTTATGAGCGAGGAAAGAACCTGTGACCTTGTGGTTAGCAGCCAAGTAACAAGACTGGAAACACATAATTTACACTGGAAAAGAACAAGGGTCAAAAATAGAGAAAAAGCAGGGAATGCGAGTATTATAAGTATTATGATCTTATTTATGGGTATTCAGGATACAATATTACATGTGGTCATTTTTTCACATCTCACAACTTAGGACAGCTTCTTCTAAAATGGAGAATGACTATGCTTGGAACCATTAGAAAACATAAACAAGAACTTCCTGAAGAAATACCAAACAACGAAATTCACATCTCATTATTTCATTTTACAGAAGACACAACGATTGTAAACTACAACCCAAAAAAGAAAGATAATTTTTTTCTTATGAGCACTTTGCGTCATGATAAAGAAGTGAATAACGAACCTGACAAAAGAGAAACTATTAATGATCTTAGATTATAATTCAACTAAAAGGGCTGTGCATACTCAGCTTTTAAACTCATACACTTGAAAAGAAAAACAAATCGCTGACCCATTTAGTATCCTATAACATGCTTGATTCTTCTGCGGACAATGAATTTGTTCTGTGGACTTCGATACATAGTGAATGGAACGAAAACAAATTTTGAATCAAAGAAATCTATTTTTGGAAGAACTGGAGAAATCACTCATTTTTCCACACTTTGAAGCAAGGCAACACCTTCCAAGAAATGAAAACTCAACAATAATAGTGAAACGAATACAGAGAAAAAGAGAAAACGTACCATTGGGATTTGCTGAGAATACTTCATTGTGTATCAAACGTGCAAGGTGCAAGCTCTGTACACCAAGCAATAACAACAAAAATAATATGTTGTGCTGCAATTGTAAGAATCACCTTCGTAAATCTCATGTAAAATATAGCTGTTCAAATTGTAAATAGAGTTAAGTTTTAATTTAGAATATTTTTATAGATGCTTTATATTATTAGATGTAATTTTAAACTAATATTATTATTGTTTAAACCATTTCTTAAATGGAACCTGCCATTTACTGAAAAAAAGGTTAGTTTTCTGACTCTGGTCATATTGACCCGAATGCTATATACGTGGGATAAATACGAACAAAACAGTAAGATAAAAATTAAATCTTTCTCATGATATTTAATATATGGTGAATTTGTTCACCTGATATTACTATTCATACAAGCGATTTGTTCACTCCCTTCTGATAAAGAAACGTTTGGAAATGTTTCAGAGTTCCGTTTTTGAAAATAAGCTTTTTGAATATATTCTGAATCTGATTATCGATTAATGAGTTGATTTATTTAAATTTTTATTTAATAGGAGGAAACCATCTTGTCGAAATTTCAAAATTTCATGATACAAACGGATGGCTGTTTATTTTCAACTTCCGTTGGACTATGATAAAGAAAAAAAGAATAAAGAACAAAAGTAAAATATTTTCAAAAGTTATAAATGGCATTTCGACTTAACAGCCATGAAGATTCTGACAATTGTCAAATCAGTTGATCAGGTTCTTATTCCCTTTTTCAAACAACTTTGTCTCCATTGATGTGATAACAGCCTTAATATTCTTTTGGAGCACATTATTAATCCAACAGATCTTTAAGATTTCCTTCAAAAGGAAAAAACAACATCATATGGAATAGGAATGTTTAAACATTCAATTCGGAAGTCACAATTTTTGCATGCTGACACCATCTCATTGCCTGGGATTCCAGTAACTTTTGTAATTTGGGACTTCTCTGATCAACATGTTGCAAAAGATCCGTTACAACTGACTTTTGTCCTTGAGTCCTTTCATCGAGAATGCATCTTAGAGCCAAGTGATTTTCATTGTTTTCTTGAATTGAAGGACTAACTGATTAGGCCAATGCTTTTAGTTTAATTAGGGGTTTCGTAGGATGTTAAGACCAATCTCACACCCTTGATGTGAAGGGAGAAGACTGAAAGAAGAGGATTGGAAATCTGGTTCTTTGATATGTCAATTGCCAGAATCTTTATAATCATTATAAACAGACAATTACAATGAAAAGAATGATTCACTAGTTAAGAGGCCAAGGCATTTAGTTTAACTAGGAGTTTCATATAAAAGTTAAGGCCGATTTCACATACCTGAACGGCAATATTCTTTGAAAAGGGGGGTGAGAAATGTGGCTCTTCGATATGACAAATGAATTAATTTTTAAGACTTTTATATTGAAAAGATGATTATGTTAATAACTAAGTTTTTTTTTAAATAAATTTATCTTGTTCTTCATTATAGTAACCTTTTATGGTCTATAGAAGATTTTTAAAAAAATCGTATAAAAAGAATTATAAATTAAAGATTTAATAAAACATATAATTCTAGAAATTTGGTCTTCATAGTAAAATGGGTCGTAAAATTTAACAAGTGTATAGAGGAATATATCATTATCGAAATATTGATAACCGATGGTTTATTTATTTTCAAAAAATAACGTTCAATTAGTAATAATAAATTGAATGACTTATATTAAAAATCTATTAATATTATAAACGAAAAACTATTTTTAAGTCTTTCAAATCTCATCTTTAAAAGGGATGTCTGAAAATTTAAATACAGTTCAGAAATTTTTCTCGATAATGTACTTAAACGACTGAATATATGAATATAAATTAGTTTATTACTGAGTGCGCGGTTTTACAAACTCTATTATCAGTTTCGAAATTTAGTTTTTAAATTTAAAAAAAGCAACTCTATGTTCGTATGGGATTAAAGAGAAGGAACAAGGTTTATAAAATAAAATATTTTATGTTGCTTATGAATAAAAATATTGTTCCTGCAGCTTTTCTAATTCCAGGCTATATGAATATGTATTAATGAAATTTAATGAATTATGTTTCATTAATACATATTCATATCGCCGGATACATATGCACATCTTTTCTTATCAGAACGCTAATGATGATGTAAGAAATATTAAACATATCACCGTTCTTCAGGAGTAATCCTTGCAAAGAAATGATAATCTGATTATTGAAAGGATGTTGATAGTTATAGAATTCAAAGTTATTCACGTTTTAGGAAGCACGATTCATTTAATTTTTTTTTCGATTTCGGTTTTTTATTGCCTTAATTTTTTGGCAAATGACAGATCCCATAATTAGTTAAGTGTTTTAATATTGTAAAAGATTTGAACATGCAAACGTTTTCAACTTCGCCAGCGCCCCCAAAATTATTTTTTTATCATACTTAATGAATTTCACGAAGGTGAAATAATTAAACATGAATAGGGAATTTACAATTCTTTTTTTTTCTTTTTCAAAATTCTTTAAAACGTATATTAGTTCTAATTTTTACTTTTGATCGAAATATGCAACGATAAAGTATTGTGATTATTGAAAATCCCTTTGGCAAATCTTTATATTTCATATATCCATGTGTCCGAAAAATTATTTTTGGAATGTTGTATGTATGCACTTAGTTTATCTTAGTTTATCTATAACTCAAAATCGCGTTCAGCTAGACAGATGAAATTTGATGTATGGTATTTACACCAGTAAATTAATATGTTATGTTAATAAAATTTTGAACATAATCTACGGACAGGAAGACTGTCTATCTTGCTGTCTATTCGAACATAAGATAGCTTGATAGATACAAAACATATACAACATAGTGAATAAATATGTATCAATGTCAAATTGTGAATCACATCCATCAAAGGGTTATTCAGTTTGTAATTGCACACTATTCGAAATGCTATAACTAAAACAGGGAGTTACTTAGATAAATGAATGTTAGAACGTAGGCCTTAGCATGTAACATGTAGATACTAATTAAATTTTTAATTAAAATTGTTAAATGGTTTTTCGTATTTTGGTTTGTAATTTCGCATTTATGCATTTATGAGGACTCTTATTTGGAACGGCTTAGACAAATGAAATTAGGTACACAGTTTTTGCACATATTATGCAGAAGATAATTACATTTTTAACGAAAATAGCTAAATGGTTTTTCGCATTTTTTTTAGTACTTTCGCATTCATATATATGTGATAACCCTTCTATGGAGCAACTTAGATAAATATAATTTAGTACGCAGTGTTAGCGTATAGCATGCATATGCTAATGAAATTTTAACTTAAAATTACCAAATGACTGATCGTCTGTTTGTTTCTACTTTAATACATATGTAAACGCAAAAAAAGCAATGCGTTTAATACATGACATTTTGTATGTAATCGAATTATTAAACTAAAAGTTCCATTACAAATGGCTGTTTCATTGGATCGAAAATGCGTACAAAATGGATTTTGAGTTTTCTTTACGCCTTTTAACATTCATGGCTTAACCAAAGGACCAAGGTTAGGCATATCATATCACTGACTTTCCAACCCACACGTAGGCACATGGATATATAATACAGAATGACCGTACAGCCGCAACAGCAGCATTGGCGGGAACTGTGGTTGAATCCTAAAGACCGTCACCGGCCACGGTACAAGCCTTCCCGACGGAAGTACGTCCCGTCATGGATGGGAGGAACCAGATCCCCCCCCCATTTATGTATCCACCAGGGTGGCAAAATCCAACCACCATTCCGGAAGCATCTCATCCTCATTCCGAAGTGCCCCATGGGGTTCAAGGACCGAGGTTATTCATTATCTTTATTAAAAAATATGCGAGAAAGATTTCAGGAAGCCAGCACCGTAGACTAAATACTTTCTTGCAATATTTTTACGACAAATGCGTTCCTCAATTTGAATTGTCTATCGAAATTTATCAGTTCTTAGGAATATCGCATATAGTATCTGTTAGAAGATTTCCCAACATCTTGCTTATAGTGATATGAATAAGTGACAAACATTTAGTATGTTTTTTATATCTTTATGAGTTTTCCTCAGCATTCTGTATGGAATTTTTCAATCCTTATAAACATAAGGTATCTGAAACTTTAAAATTTTATTTTGTTGATTTTTGTACGTGTTTCTACTGATAAATATATTTCCTGAAATTTTGTTGGCAATGCTCTACATTGTTTCTTTTTTCCGCCTGCAAGAAATCATGTTCAGTCAAAGTAGCAGTTCATTTGAATATAAGAAACCAAAAATGGAAATGTGAAAGAAAAAGGGAATTAGGAAAAGGGGAATGTGAAGGAAAAACGGAATTACATGAGAAAGGAAAAGGGAATTTGGTATGTGATTAATAAAAAATATGTACAAGTGAATCAAGCAGGTCTATGTATCGAAAAAGGTTTTTACCAATTTCATTCGAAATATTTGGAAATTTAAGATTTGATTTACTCTTTCGTGACACAACAACTAATTTTTAAACAATTGAATAATGGCAAACACTTTTGGTTTCAAAAATGATGTAAACGACGAGCAGAATTATCAACACAAACAATTCAAAACAAAAGAACAAACATGCACTTCAACGTTGAAACTTAATTGTTTTATAAAGCTTAGAAATGTTAACATTTGAAAACACTTTCGCCTTTTGGAAAAATGATTCGAGAAAGTAATGCTAAATAATGGGCAGTGCTTGGCCGAAGCAGCCGTTTATTGATTAAAAAAATAATGGAATTCGAAGTTCATAACTCGGTAAGTTTTGGTACAAATGAATCTTTTCTTTTAAAATCTTATTGATTAAAAAATGTTTGATTGATTAAGCTAGTAGGGCTGTGATTTGCGCAATAATTTACGGTTTGTAGAGTTTCAAATAGTTCATTTATTGACAGAAAATATAATAGGTCCAGCAGGAAAGGCTGTCTCAATGCTTTATAATAGGAAAGGCTGTCTTAATGCTATATAATAAGTAAGGCTGTCTTAATGCTTTATAACAAGTAAGGCTTTCTCAATGCTATATAACAAGTAAGGAGGTCTCAATACTGTATAAAAAAAGGTAAAGCTCCTCAATGCTATGTAACAGGTAAGGCTGTCTCAATTCTGTATAATCGGTAAGGTTGTCTCAATGCTGTAAATATGTAAGGCTGTCTCAATTCTATATAATCGGTGAGGCTGTCTCAATACTATGTAACAGGGAAGGCTGTCTCAATGTTATAAAATATATTTGAGGTAATTTAGGAAGGATCATTGCACGACAATGCATTCATCACCCCTTTCCTCTTAACTCCTTCCAGACGATAAGATCTGTGGGATCTCATATCCTAAGCATTTTTCTACATTTTATTAACCCTTTCACATACAACGAGTCTGTGTTGATCGTAGAATTATTGAACTTTTAATTTCAAATCTGCAATTAAATGAAAATATTAAGTAATTCAAAATGCAAAAATCACTTAACAAAGCATAGTTGTTACAAATGCTATTATATTATTATAGAAATTAAAATAATAATATTAATTTCTCCAAATGGATTGTATCATCTAATTAGGAAGTTAAGTAAATATGACAAGGGATAAGAGCATGAAGATTCAGTGCGAAAATCAAACCGCCCACAGTGGCCATACACCATGTTTCTCTTCATACAATGCATCTAGATTTGAAAGTTTTTGATGTAATTTGTAACTTATAATTTACCATTTTTATACGTTATTATGTTGCTATAGGTTTTTTCCATTAATAAATAATGTCTTTCTGTGCCAATTTCTGAGTGTAAATCAGATATTTCTTAAGTTATAATATATTATGTGTTTGCGGCTTTAATTTTGGACATCAATGTATTTTGTAACTAACAATCAATTGGCTGTTATTTGAGTCGCAGGTAATTATAACAAAGAAGTACAATAAATACACCTATGAAATACAAAAAGGAAACTAATAGAAAAGAATAATTCAAAACTGAAACAGACTTTGATGGAGAAGCTCACTGAAAAATGATGGAGATTTGATTTTTCTACCATCTGTGTCTACTGTCGCTTTTGTTTTATAAGAATTAAATTGCTGATTTTTAAAATAATTTAGTACTTAATTTTTAAGAAACATTAGGACTCGAATTCCAGCATTTGTTCTGGAACATTTGACATCCTGTCAAGGAAGCTACAAAAACCTGATCAACGGCATAAATAGTTTAAGTAATCGGCAAATATGTTGCGCTGAACCATAAAGTTGAGCAAAGTCAACTGCAATTTGTCTCGATCTTTATACTATTGCGCTGGTTTAAAAGCGATTTTTTGTTTATGTGCGACTGTTTGCTGCATGTCATGTGTTTTTCTTCTGTGCATTCACTTTTCTGTGTAAAATAATGTGTCCTTATCTTTTAGTGAGCCTACTGGATTTTTATTTATCATAACCCACTCAACAAATTTTGGATGAATACTATTTTCATAGATATGATAGAAGAAACTGAGCTAGAGAAGTCCAAACACCTATTAAAGAATAGAAATTATTAAAAGGAAATAATTACTTTTTTCATTGAAGATTACTAAAAGGAAATAACCCCTCGTCTTCATAGAACATTACTAAGAGGGAATAATTCCTCATTTTTATCGAAGATTATTATAAGGAAATAATTTCTCATTTTCATAGAAGATTACTAAAAGTAATAATTCAGCAATTTCATAGAATATTCTAAAGGGAAATAATTCCTCATCTTCATAGAAGATTATTAAAAGGAAATTATTTTTTTGTCATAGAAGATTACTAAAAGGTAATATTTCCTCCTTTTCAGAGACAATTACTGAAAAAGAAATAATTCCTCTTTTTTCATTGAAGATTGCTAAAAGGAAATAATTCCTCATTTTTATAGAAGATTACTAAGAGTATAATTTCTCAGTTTCATAGAAGATTATTATAAGGAAATAATTCCTCATCTTCACAGAAGATTATTAAAAGGAAATGATTTTTCTTTTTCATAGAAGATTACTAAAAGGAAATAATTCCTTCTTTTCAGAGACGATTACTAAAAAGAAATAATTCCTTTTTTTCATTGAAGATTGCTAAAAGGAAATAATTCCTACTTTTCATACAAGTTTAAGGGGACGCGAAAACACGTGAAAGTTTTGCCTGTTCAAGCCAGTTGCGCTTGATGCAAGGATAAATTACAAAAATAAAATTTCCTTTAAGTTTTCATGCAATCAGTTTCGATAAGGAAAGGGTGTATAATTATACTTCGGGCAAATATTTGCATACTTACAAGATATGGTAAAAGTAAAAATATTAAGGGATGAACTCTTAAAGGGTGTTAAGAAATTATCCATCCTGAAAATGAAGGCGGCCTTAATATTTATTCACTTTTTTTTATCTATGGAAGAAAAGCTAATTTTTTTTTAATTCTTTTAAAAGATATCTATTCATAAAATATATTTTCTTTCTAATCTTTTAATACTTAGGACTAGAACAATGGTTAATCCGTCGAATTATTTTTTATCAACATACCCTGATTAAATTATTAACTCCTGAGGCCCATACAGCGCATTATTCCAGCGCAACAAATCCTTTTAAGCATTAAAAAAAAAGAAGCGCATAAGGTAAGGGAGAAAAAAAATTATGATACGATATTATTCAACCATCATGTGGAAAAGATCTATTTTCTCTCAGCTCTCCGAAAAAAATGGAATACTCTTTCTTGATGCTTTTGGCCACATCAAGCACCTGAGACCCAAGTCTTCTAAAAATTATCCTTTCGATTATTCTTTATGAGATTCATTTAGTAATATTGAAGTTTTAATATAACTTCTAGTGCGCAGTGTGTAAGCGCAGTTATGTTATTTAAATATGTAGAAATATTTTTAATAAATTTTATATTCGAAATATTATCGAGATATTGTTTGTATCATTCGTTAAGGCAAATATTAATAAAATTGTATTTCCACATGTTTTTATATACTTTGACATCTTTCAGGTTCATAAAGATAAAATAATGTTATCAATCTTATTGTATCAGCACTAAATATCTAATGGGTACATAGTTACTTATTGAGTACTCTGGTGCCCAGTAAAATAGAATTTCAAGATTTTATTTAAATGTATACTTTATGTTTTTCTTTAATACTTTTAAAACATGCAGTAAAAACATTTTTTTAAACATGCAATTCAAATATATATATGAAATTTTAATTGGGATTTCTAGCACGTGTCAATCACAAATAAAAGAAACACAGGGATCTTTTAGTGGAATTTGTTATATCAGCAATATTTTATCCCTTCACTCAGAGTATGGGAACTTGTAGGCTTTTAGCCGATTCAGCAATTTTTCAAAGCTTCTGTTGAATTAATTAAATAGAAAAAGTCGAATGGGATAAGGAAATAAGAGAATATTTCAAAATGAAGTTCATATGGGCTGAATTACGATAAAGCTTTGGAATTAATTTGGATTTAAATTAGAGTTTTAAATAACATTATATATATATATAGAAGCAGAGAATGAATTTAGTGGAGAAAATAACTGAAAAGAAGAAATTTTTGATGAAAGTTCGCATTCGACTGATTATGATATGTATGTTCACAGATAAAATTTTTTTTCTAAAGATAATAAATTTAGAGAAATTTCTAAAATATTTTAATATACCAAGATATATATACAGAATTTACTTTCTGCTTAGAAATTATGCCTATAAAAAAAAGGGTGAATTTTATCCGTTGCCATTTTTTTCATATAATAGATGAATTTTCCATTATATTGTGTTTTATATACCTATATATACTGGAAAAATAAATGTGATTTAAAAAGTACAAAGTAATATATTTTTTCAAGAATATTATTTGTTGTGACATTTAATTTGAGAAGAAAATGTATGTTCAAAAGCAATTACTTTTTTCAATGACAATACATTTTGAAAAATTTCTAAAACATATTTAAATATCAAGAAAAATATTTGCAGTATGTATTGATGATGTACTGATTTTTATACTAACACTTTCTTTAGAAAATTTTATTTGAGTGCAAAGAAAAAGCGGTCTCGTAGACCACACCTTTCCTAAATTTTCACCTCCCCAGTTCGGGGTTAAAAATAAATCTTGCTTACAAAGCTAAAAACCAAGAAACAAATGCATATTTTTGTGTCATCCATATGTTTTGAGATTTCATAATTGTGTATTCTAAAATTTATAAAAGTGCACGAAATATTTTGATGTTTGTATTTTTTAAAGCCTTCAATATATTCTACCAACAGATTTCTATTCATAAGTAGAAATTTAAAACAGTAAATTCGGATTTATATTAATAGGAGACTTTTCGAATTTTTAATAATAAAAGGTCATTTTAAGAACAAAACAATACGAGGGTGATGATGTCACGCCCGCTTGACAACAAAAATGGGAGTAGTAGTTTCTGAGGATATAGACCCCTGAGAACATGAAGGCAGAAGCCTGACATCTTGCTCCCATGAAGATTAACTCACACACTCGCTTGCACAACCCCTTTTTCACACACCTCACAGAGAGAACAACAACCGCACCAGAACCAAGTCTCGAAGCCGAGACATCCATATCATGGGGAAGACGCGCTACCCCTAGGCCAGGAGGTCAGGAACAAGACGCTATGAATTAGCTTTATTTCTTTTTTTCCTTGTATATGTTGATAAAGAGCTCTAGCGTTCAAAATTGTCCACCTCGTGATATTGTTCGAAATAAATATTTGTTAATATTTTATCCAAATTACTAAGCATGAAACATTTCCTGATGACTTTAGCTTCCCGAAGTTTAATATGTAAAAGTTTTCGACAAAGTATGACCTATAGAACGATAATGTCGCCCGATGGCTAGTTGCCAGAACAGGTCAAAAATAAAAGCATATGCTGATAACTAATTGTTTTGAACATTTTCCTAACGCTTTTTTGGCATAAATGTATTGAAAATCATTGCCAAATAAAAATGCAGTTTAGGCATTATGTTCCCAGAATTATTTCACTAATGATATCTTTTTGTACTAAATCATAGATGCCTTGAACTTGGCAAATGGCTGCATTCCCTTATTTTATACAATTTATAAAATAGAAAAGACATATATCATTAAAACTCTGTTTATTGACCATTGCAGTCGTGTATTCATGGTCCTTTTACTATTATCTGGATACCAAGTTCGTGGCAGTAGCTGTCGCTGTTTTCAAATTAATGTGGAATAGAATGACTTGAGTGGTACCACTTATAATAAATTTGTGTAGCATTAACAATTACGCTTTAAAAATTCACGGCAACCAGTAACATTTACATCAAATGTATCGATTCTCCTAAAGTGAAGCATTTTTATTCGTTTTCAATATATTATGAAATATTAAAATTCTAAATGCTTCGGTTTCCTTTTTTTTTATTTACTAATCTTTTAGGCCCCACCGGGACATACATGTCCCTTTGATATTTTTAAATATCCCAAAGGGATAAGTAAGTGGGAAATTTATTGAAGTGTATGTCCCATGGTTAACTGTGATTACATTCATATGAGTGCAATTTTTTCCCGTATCCACTGTATTCTATATGGTCCCACAACCCATTAAAATGGGATACATGTCTCATTTAAAAATCCCATTGGAACACATATGTCCCACATCCAAAATAACACCTATAATTTTTTGTTTGTTTTTGTTTTAGCAGAATATAGCTATTTATACTTTATTCGACACATTAGAGTACTAAATTATCTTAATTTAGGAAAAGAAAAAAAACTAGTATTGAAAGGGTTAAAACAATTTACACTTAAAATTTTTGAAAAGAAAAAACTCATGTTTTTTGACCTAAACAGTAAAAATTAATTTTTAAAGAATTCTTCTTTTACTTAAAGAATAGAATGATGTTAGCTTGTTTAAAAATCATACCCTCTTTTCAATAAAGAGATTTTATTTAATATCACTAATTTCAACTAAATATAAACTCGAATTGAAAGTCAATGTATTACCATCCGTTTTTCGTTATTTTTCGGCAACTTATGACTTTCGAAAATGTTTGATGATTGTGAAAATCTACCAGATGATTTAATATTTGACAAAAAAATGATGCATCAAAATTCCCTGAGAATGGTCAGAAAGGTTTATTTTTGAATTCTTAACTAATTTCAGTCTGATAATACAACATGTACAGTCTGAACAATTTTGTGATTACAAGCCTTCCAGAATAGTTGCTACTAATGCATTGCTTGATATATTTTCTTGAAATTATTATCGACTAGTCTCTGTAGGTGAGCTTCTAGTTCGCCAGGAATTTTGGTTGTATTTATTTAAAATTAAATCTCTTAAGTAAAACTTAATATTCACGATTTATCAGAAAAACGTTTTTAATCACGAAATTGAGACATCAAAGCCTTTATCATTTCATAATCTTACACCTATTCTATTCATTGTGTATATGAACCATGGTAATTGAGTCAAGTCCTATGACATCATAGTGCTCTAATAATAAAAATTGTCCGGATCATACATCCTTAATCCGTGGATTCGTCAACTATCATATTCCTCATGTACACTGCGCAACTACTAAACCAATTTTCATAAGCTTTTATCAAATGAAGAAAATCACGTAATTAAATATTTATGAAATAATGGAAACTGTTTAAAATTCAGGGATGTATGATTGACAGTCTTTTGAAACTTTTCATTAAAATGGATTACATTAAAATTTCTTTCAAAGAAAGAATATGGAATACTAATCTGTAAACATTCACTCTGTCTCTATTTTAATATACTTTTCCATCAGCTCGGTGCCTGTAGTTCCAGCATCTTGCATTTTTTTCGAACCGTTTATTAAATTCGCCAAAAAAGGAATTCTGTGAAAATAATATGATCCTTAATTTCCCTCATCGGAAACACAGCTTAGAAGCAAGTTATATTTACCCTTTCACTACTGCTCCGGCCCAACCGGCCGTGCGAATTCTCTCCTGCGAGGCCATTTTCTATTTCAAACCAGGTGCAGAATGTAAAATCAGTTACCACCAATGATATTCTCAATTTAAACCTCTTTTGAAATCGAGACCAGCCCTGTATGTTAAATTTGCACAGCTGATTGGGCCGGTTCAGTAGTGAGAAGGTTAAACTCTTCGTGAATTGAAGAACGGACTAATAGTCCAAAGAGGAAAATCAAAGAACTTTAATAACAGATGGAAACGTTTTTCTGACAATGAATGGGAAACTTGGATAGCCTTTGTGAAAATTACTTGAATCACCATGGTGATTATCTCCGAAAAATAATCGCGTCTGTGCATATCATTTGGTTATAAATTCGTTTTAATCTTTACTCGTATATTTTATAGTCCAACGGATATTGAAGAAACACGACTCTCGTTTAATAAAAAATGATCACTAATAAAAGAATGTTTTTAACGAAATTATTCTAATCTTTGGCCTGATAGCCATAAGGAGATTCATAATAAAAAAATATAATTATAATTCCACTTACTTGCAAAATATAAAAGTAAAATGGGTCGTAAAATCTAACTAGTGTAAGTAGGAATTCACCCCCATTGAAATATTGATTGTCTATGGTTTATTTTATTCTCAAAAAATAGTTTTCATTTATTAATAACAAATCGAATGACTTCAATAAAAAATTTCTTATTATTATAAAAAGTAAACTTTGTAAAAACTCTATTCAGGTCATTCAAATATCATCTTTTAATGAGAAAGCATCTGAAAATTTAAATAAAGTTCAGAAATTTTTCTCGATAAAGCACTTAAAAACAAACGACTGAATATATGAATATAAATTAGTTTATTATTGAGTGCGCTGCCGTAGAAACTCTATTATAAGTTTCGAAATTTAGATTTTTTAAAAAGTAAGTTGTATTCACATGAGATTAAAATGAAGCAAAACTTTTTAAGAAATATTTTATGTCGATTATGAAAAAAAAAATATTGCTTCTGTAGCTTTTCTACTTTCGAAGTTGGAATATGTTCTTTGCCTTTATGGAAGAATGCAAAGTCAAACCTTTCTTATAACAAAGCCCAAATGATGTACATAATGTCAGATGTATCATCGTTCTTGGTGAGTAATCTATGAAAAAAATCGTAATCCGATTACTAAAAGAATTTTGATAGTTACAGAATACAAAGAAATTTTGAATTCTATATTCAAAATACACTTTTCTATATTTTATATATAATTCAAAACTATTCAGGATTCCAGGATTGTGAAGATATCGTTCTTTATATTTTTTTTCTATTTTTGTACTTTGTTTTCATTATTTATTCAGTGTGATAACTTATAATATTTAAACAAGGTTTTCAATATCATAACAATTTTAGAAAAATCATTACTTTTAATTATACAGGCGTTGTCGAAATAGTTCTTAAATTTTACTATATGTATTTATGCGGAATTGTACATGTGATTTATTAGTATCACATCTATAATTTATTTAAATTTTTCAAAATTCTTTGATAATCTCAATTTTTTTAAATATTCAGCCCACCACTTGGCTTAATATTTGCCCTTGCGTATTCGGGTACAATGTGCTTGACAAGCGCAGTAAGGAAATGAAATTAGTAAAATTCAAACTTAATCATTTTTATTTTACAATTCTAGAAGTAATTAGTTACTTATGCGGGGATGTTTAAAAGGAAAAAATAACAGAAATATTTACAAAGAAAGAAAAGATTCATTTTCCAGTAAACATGTTAAAAAATATCAAAAATTCGATTTTCCACAAAATTGACTTAAATTATCTGGTTAAAACTTAAATGAATTTGAAAGTGGTAAAGAGAATATATAAACTTTTAAATAAAAGGATGAAATTCAAAAATTTAGAAAGGATCAAACGTAGCTTATTAGTACATGACACCAAAGCAGACGATTCACACAGCTGATGTTCTTCCACCTCATCTTGATATTCAATATCACTGTTTTCCTCCTCATCTTGATATTCAATATCACTGTTTTCCTTCTCATCTTGATATTCAATATCACTGTTTTCCTCTTCATCTTGATATTCAATATCACTG